>JAHPZR010008069.1:0-57500 GCA_019787425.1 Platygyra sinensis
CACACTGTCGGAATGCGCGTTTGTTATCTTTTTAATCTTTACGCAAGCGTTCAGCTCGTGAAACGTGATATAGTTACCGCAGTCATGTACTGTTACATAACAACCGACTTCAAATACGCGAAACGTGACTCTCGCCTTTCAGCATATGAAGGTGTTATGTTACAAAGGGTTTGTCCTTTACTTAATAATTTTACAGCAGATAAATATGTGTACGTACAAACATATAAATAAATAGCTGCTGGAAGACCTAGCAACAGGAATGAACTTCCCTGGTGATAAAGGCCACCACACCAGAAACAATATATGTAAAACAAGAACATGAATAAAATATACATAATGACAGGCTGTATAATAAAACGAGTATAGTAAAATATTATGTGTTGCAAAAATAATGCTGACTGAAATTAAATAACAATTACATTAAATCTCTACTATCAATAGCAAAACAGTAGAGTCTTAGGTCTTTTTTGAATATTGATTTGTGATTCCCTCTTCCTAATAGATATATAACAATTATTCCATGAGCCCGCGTTGGATATGAAGTAATAAAATAACCAACGAGCGCGTAGCGCGAGTTGGTTATAATCACTTCATATCCAACAAGGTCGAATGGAATAATTGCTTTAGTAAATTCTCAAACCGGGTTTTGCCGCCGATTTTTATTTCCACAATTTTACAAAGCGAAAAATTTTAAACTTGTCGCACTATTTTCCATATGACGTAAAACTCTGACGGAGCTGAGAATTTACTAGAGGTAAATTATTCCAAAGAAGAGCAACTCTAGGAAAAAAGACGACCTAAATAATTCTGTTCTTGCATAGTTAGTTTTAAAAGTTAGTTCAGTGTTCCTCAAAATATCGGGTTCATGCTCAGAATTATAAAACTGCAGATAATTAGAGATATCGAGGCCATAATAACTATGCAGGCATTTGAATGAAAAAGATGAAGGGTAAATAGATTCGTCTAGAAGATAGCTACATTAGACCAGTGTTATTCAAACGTTCTTTGTAAGAAATCCTATTCCCAACCATGAGCTTAGTCGCCCGACGTTGTACAGCCTCTGCCATATCGCTTAAATAAACTTGATAAGTAGACCACACTTGAGAGGTCTAACGAGGTGAACATACAGCTTTTTAATAACATCAGCAATGACACACGACAAACATCAATAGACATTTAAGCCTAAATGTTGGTAAATTTTCAGTGTGATAAAAGTAACTGACCTCAATGCCTTGTTGTCTTTTTGTATAGTCATCTTTCGTTTCAGCGCGATCCGAAACCTTTCAAGCGATTTATAGCTTTTTCAGTTTCCTCTCGTAAGAAGAGTAAAAGCTACATACTCAGTTCTTAAATCACTCTTTCTCGAAGCGAAAAAAAGACACATAAAGCATGCCAGCCGCCCCAATTCCTCCACAGAATCATAGTACAGGGTTAAGCGCTCCGTAGTATATTGACGGGTGAACAGATCATATGTTACAAAGGGTTTGTCCTTTACTTAATAATTTTACAGCAGATAAATATGTGTACGTACAAACATATAAATAAATAGCTGCTGGAAGACCTAGCAACAGGAATGAACTTCCCTGGTGATAAAGGCCACCACACCAGAAACAATATATGTAAAACAAGAATATGAATAAAATATACATAATGACAGGCAGTATTATAAAATGAACATAGTAAAATATTATGTATTACAAAAATAATGCTGACTGAAATTAAATAACATTTACATTAAATCTCTGCTATCAGTAGCAAAACAGTAGAGTCTTAGGTCTTTTTTGAACACTGATTTGTGATTCCCTCTTCCTAATAGATATAGGTAAATTATTCCATAGGCTCGATTTCCGCCGTTCTCTCGTGTCTGGTCTACCCTCCCCGAGCCGAGAACGGCTGGACGCGTGAGGGAGAAACCATGTCTGTGACGTCAATTCATAGCTTAATTCATGGGGTGCCCCTGGTCGCCGGAAACGTTATCTGATTACAACCTACGGCTCCAAACATTTGTGCATTTGCATTTGCCGTTCTATATATTTTTTTTATTTTGCCCTTTCCAACCTATTTTGTTTTACATTATTGCTGCCGAAGGGCGCTGTATGCACGAATGCTGTATTCTATGGAAGAGTTCGTTTTTTGAGTAGAGGAGCGCCGTTCGACTGTGGTTTAGCAAACTGGTCTGCTGGTCATGCATGTCAAGATCTGTCAAAGGTGACGTGTTGGTGTGCATGGTTTCTGCCGCAATTTGTCACGTATGTTTCGCTAGTCGGTTTGCTTTTACCCACGATGTAGTTCATTTAAAAAATAATTTTGTCGGGTTCACCAAAGAATGGTGTCGATATCCTTATAAATCGTAATACTTCTATCTGCCTGACTGGTTCGTCTCTTGAGCTCAACGTCTAGCTTGATCTAACTCTTTGTTGACTTAATTTGTTACAGAAAAATGTACCTATCTTGGCTATTGACAAATCTTTCTAGCGTTTTTCGTTGTGAATTTTTAAACTTTCGTTATTAATTGTCCCTGAAGTCCTCTTGTATACCATTTATCAATTCCACATCGTCTGCCATCACGGGCCGCAATTCAGGCTGGCGAGATAATTTATGCCCGACAAAAATCTGTGGGCAGTTATCTGATTGGTTAAGACTAACAAAATAATCCTCACGCGTCCAGCCGTGCATTCGGGGGGAGGAGCGCGGGCTCATTTCCCGAAAAGCGGCTGGTAATCGAGCCTAATTATTCCAAAGACGAGCAATTCTAGGAAACAAAAAGACGACCTTAATAATTCTGTTCCTACATAGTTAGTTTTAAAAGTTAATTCAGTGTTCCTCAAATATCGGGTTCATGCTCAGAATTATAAAACTGCAGATAATTAGAGATATCGAGGCCATAATAACTATGCAGGCATTTGAATGAAAAAATGGAGAGTAAATAGATTCGTCTAGAAGATAGCTACATTAGACCAGTCTTCAGAGTCTTATTCAAACGTTCTTTGTAAGAAATCCTATTCCCAACGATGAGCTTAGTCGCCCGACGTTGTACAGTCTAGCACTGCCATATACATTATATGCATGTACATTATGTTATACATACAAATAAGATGAGTAGACCATACTTGAGAGGTCTAACGAGGTGAACATACAGCTTTTTAATAACATCAGAAATGACACACGACAAACGTCAATAGACATTTTAGCCTAAGTTTTAGTAAATTTTCAGTGTAATAAGAGTAACCGACCTCAATGCCTTGTTGTCTTTGTTATAGTCATCTTGCGTTTCAGCGCGATCCGAACCCTTCTAAGCGATTTATCGCTTTTTGAGTTTCCTCTCGTAAGAAGAGTAAAAGCTTCATACTCGGATTTGAAGTCACTCCTTCTCGAAGCGAAGGGTTAAGCGCTCCGTTCCAGTAAAATTCCAAGCCAAATTCATCTCCACAGTGCACACTACAAGCTCTGGATTTTTCAGATTTTTATTCAGTATTAACGGGTCAACAGATCATAAGTTGCGTGATCGATTCCACAGCGAAAGTGGACAGTACAAGTTGCGTGATTCAATGATTATATTCTTTGCATAGCGTGTTGTAATCCGAGAGGTTTGTTTACGTCTAATGAAAAAAATAGCTTGACCTTTCAAACGAATATAAATTTAGATATGTTAAAAGGGTTTAGGCTAAGTTTCTAACTTTTTTTCCCCAGAAAATTCCATCATTGCTTCTGGCGAAGTAAACACGATCTTACATTTATCACCGTCAACGTGTTCCATGGCAAGACGTCATACCTTTATAGCGCATTGAATATTCCCTTCGAAAGTAGACTGCGAGCAGTCTCTTTCTTTTCCTAGCGTATTCCTTGCATTTAATTAGAGCTATCGAGTAGCGAGCGGCGAGCGGCGAAGGCGCGAGCCGCGAAAAGCGCGGGCGCGGAGGATTGAACAGAAACAAAAATTCCAGATTACAAAATCTTCAGTTTCGCACGCAAAACGAAAATACAGCTTAACTCTGGAAAATTTCAGCCTTAGTAGCCAGCAACTGGTCCTAAGTGTCATTCTTTATCCTTGCAAATGTCCTGATGTGCATCTCCAACGGAATTTGGCCCAATTTTGACCAAATAAACATTTCTCACAGACGGCCATGTTCTATCTCAATAGTTAATTTGCTAACTTGACAAAATGCTCCTGAGGGGGTATATGACGAAAAGAGCTGAGAAAGGGCATGTAATTGGCTGATGATGACATCATCCAGTGACGACATTTGGCCGAGCTAGTGGGAGTTTGGGTCTGCTCACCGACAAGGAAAAAAAAAAAAATAAACCGCGAGCCGAGCAAGAAACCGCCCAGCCTTCGGCTGCGCGGTTTAAAAATAAACCGCGAGCCGAGCAAGAACCGCTCGGCCTACGGCCGCGCGGTTAAAAAATAAAAATAAACCGAAGGCAAAGCAAGAAACCGCCCAGCCTTCGGCTGCGCGGTTTAATGAGGTTGAGTAGGATATGAAGAATTCTGCAAATCAAGGAGGGTGTTTGCTGATTATGGTGCATTATGCGTCCGGTTTTAACCAATCAGAAACGGGCAAATATTTTGAATGAATATAAGTGTCTAGATACCCGGCAGCCTGGGAGTGTTTTTAAGATGATACTACCGATACCTAGCAGTTTAAAATTACTCAAGACTTTCCACGGAAAATCTCATCAAATCTTTCTTAAAACTGTTTAGAAATATCAAGCAATTCCAATTATAATTTTGGCTTTGCGGTAGAGGAAATTTTCGAGTTTGGGTATTCTTTGTTTTCATGTGACGTCATCATTTTCCTAAATTATAAATTAGCAATCCTACTGAAGTTTTAGTGCCATCTGATATAAGACCCTATCATAACTTGACGTTTTCCGACGTTTAAGCTCGACAGAGTTCCTCGTTTTTTTATAGAAGACATTTGAATTTCTAAGTTTACGCGTTGCGTGACATTAAATGGCGGCCCGAGAAGGATCTCGTGTAGGTCAAAAGAGCAGTTATCGCCAACGTTTTTGCCAACTGAACAGTTCTTGCACTAGAAGAAGTATTACTTTCAATGTGTCAGAGCTCTAGAGTAATAATTTTTCGTTTCAATGGCAAAACTCAATGACAGATGTTTCTGTTGCTCTACGGCCGCCATGTTGGTGCCCCTCGGAAGGGCACCAACATGGCGTTTCCATACAAAGCTCTATAAATTTAGGTGAAACTCTTTTCCGAATAACGCGGGAATGAAAAATCGCACAGACCTAAATCTTGGGGAAGTTCTTTGTCTATCAATCATCTATCATATACCTGATTCTTGACTTCATTTATTGAATGGTGACGATTTTTATTTTCGATGCAAACCACCAATACTAGAAAATCTCGATGTTTCGACACTGAAAAAATTCGTACTCGGACTACGTTGTTAACCGTCTACAAAAATTGAAGTTGGACCCCGTAAGAGTATTCGATATTTGTACAGAAATGCCAAGCGATTCTAAATGATGTTTTGCTTCTGTTGTCCACGAATTCTCTTAGCTTCGGCATACTATATTTAAAAACCTCGACTCATGGGCACGGTTGTTCAAAAAAACTTACCTGGAAGTCAAAAATACACGAATAATCAATACATTCAACATTCACTAAAACGATCATTGAAACCTTCCGAGAGTGTTTCAGCATTTCCATCATGGTCGGAAACACCAAGCGAGTTTTTACAATGTTAACGTTTTGATTTTGCACAAAAAGTACGAACTTTGTGTGACTCAGGGGCACGATTTTTCAAAAACTATATACCCGGCAGCCAGAAATTTTTAACACCTGCTCACATTTCAACAATTCCGCGGTGGTTTGTCTTGATCTACAAACAAAAGTAAATATGTTTTATATAATAAGAGCATCATCCTAAACTCAGTTTAAATGCCATTTTACTGTCACGCCAGTAAAATATAGTTAATGGAACGTGACGCACGTATCTTTAAGTCTTTCATGGCGGCACAGCTCTCAATAAAACTATTGTGTAGTCAAGCTCCAAAGGTCGCTTAACTCTAAAACTCATTGTATATTGGGTTTGAACATTGTAGCTTTGTTAACTTTAGTATTCTATAAGGATTCACGGCATTGGCCAAAAATATTAAAGCACTATTCATGGCGATGTTTTTTCACGTGTAATGCCAAGCTGTTTCGTAGTACAGCTCTTTCTACTGGCTATTTCGTAGACGTTAGTCTAGCTATATAAGCTCAAACAAACTGTTCAGAGTTCACTTTAGTGTTCTGTTGTACAGCGCAGTTAGTACTTGTTGTAAACTATCGTAAATTTTTTCCCTCCCTCCCTCCCTTTGGAGATGGGTTGGTCATATTATTGCGATCTATTAAACAAGGGTCACTCCTACGTGTTTCGGTTAAGTCTGCGCAGCGACTTCCCCCAAGCTTGTTGACCTCGTTGCCTTTGAATATCGCCTGCTAACCGATACTCTTGTCCGATCCAGCACGTGCTGTTTTGCATTCAGCTCGTAGTGTTGGGGAGATAAGTGAGGTTCGTTTGTCACGCAATAGCCGGAAGTCGCACAGGCTAACCTAACGCAAGGCAGTGCTCCCCCATTAACGCCAACTTGAGTTGTTCATTGTCTTTATTTAGTAGCCCGCATGTTTAATAAATATTGCGCCGCAGTTGGTGGGTATTGCTAAGGAACAGTGACATTAACTGAAAAAAAAAATGATAACTACTATGTTCTTTATACATAGATACATACATGATCGACTTTATTTAACCTCGAATTTGTAGTGTAGCTGAAGAGCTAATATCTTCGAGCAAAAAAAAAACAAAAATGCAGCAAGAAGAAAAAAATATAACTACTATTAGCTATTAACCAATTAACTATAATGTTTATAACAATCACTGTATAAGCCTAATGCATTGCCTAAAAAGAGACTGTACTTGTACTCGTACCCTTTCGTAAAAGGGCTCCGCCTATCATCATCCATCTTGTGAGGAATGTAGAGAAGGGAGGAGGAGTATTGATGCGAATCACACTTTCCAACTTCAAACACTAATTTATTTGTGCTGTTCTGGTTCCGGTTCCGGTTCCGGTTCCGGTTCCGGTTCCGGATCCGGATCTGGATCCGGATCGGGATCCGGATCCAGATCCACATCTGGATCCGGTTCCAGATCTGGTTTTAAAGGATAACTGATACTAGAACAAAATAACTTTTCTTTATACTCTTTTAAGGAATAAGGCTTTAGTTTGAACAGTGACCATCTCTACCCTAGCACATTAAAACTTATAGATTACTTTATAGCAAGTCAGTACTTGTTTACGTTCCGAAGAAAAAACATCTTTGACAAATGTTAGCCAAACAATATAATGCTCCAACAAAGTAGAAGACCTATCTTTGACATTATTGCTATATTTTGCAGCTGACAATAGGAGATAAAGCAATAAACGGTTTTATTATATGGCTAGCTCTGTGAGCGGGCAAGATGAACCCAATCGCGCGCTGTGATTGGCTACCCGAGCGGGCAAGATGGAGCCATCTTGCCCGCTCGGACTACCCGCTGCATCTCGAAAGCAAAATTTCACCAAAAGCCATATAATAAATCCTTTATTGACCAAGTTTGTTCGGTCAAGATGGCTGGATATTGGCCTCGTTCTTTTTTTGCGAGTTTATGGACCTCGACTTCTTCTCGGTCCATAAACACGCAAAAAAAGAACTTGGCCAATATCCAGCCATCTTGACCTCACACTTGGTCAATAACCCATACTGAATAGTCCTGCAACTGAACGCTTTTATATATTTACTCTTTATAGTGTTCTCTCAACAACTAGTGCAGCGCTATTCGCCCTCATTCTCTGTGAGCGACAAACAAGTCGACGGTGTCACGTGACCGAATATTCCCCAGCTAAAACTGGGTAATATCCAAGATTAGTATATACCACACAAGTGAAGAGTGCTTTTCGCGTGCGCTGATTGGCTAGCTCGAATGTGATTAGCCAAGTACTATTCACCTCCTAGCAGCCGAAGAAAAACAAAATGGCTTTTTATTGGCATATTGTCACAAATAAAGTTACTCTTTGGGCTGCTAGTTATTCAGCTTGTGTGGGCATATACTAAAACAATTATTCACCTCTGAGTGTCGGTGAAAGTGGTGGATATTTACCTCCACTTCGCTGAATAATTGTTAATTATTATTCATTCAAAATATGTCACGGTTTCTGATTGGTTAAAACCACATGCATAATTAACAATTATTCTTTGAAATCGAGGTAAATAATCTGCCACTATTCACTGAGATTGAGAAGAATAATTGTTTTTAAGTATATACACAGGAAGTGATCTCAACAACATTTTCAGAAGGAAACCATTAAAAATCGATTTAATTGACCTCTCAATTCATGTGTGGAAAACGTGCAATTTTGTTTTTGTTTGGCTTACGCATTATTCACTCAGTAGGGGGTGAATAATGCTCATTAGCTAGAGATAGCGAACCAATCAGATTGCTTAAAACACCAAGATCACTCTGAGTGTGTATACACTAATTCACCATATTATGAGCTGCTGTTGACCAAATTTAAAAAAGAATCTATGTCATATTGAACCAATGATATCAGAAGTGCAGCCTGTTGCGGATTATTGAACCATTGACCGAGAAAACCTGGGACAAGATTGTGTTATTTTTGGTGAGCAGAAAAACAAAGAGCGAAATGGCGAAACTCCTTTAAGAACGGGAAATATTTTGAATGAATAATAAAGCAGTTATTGAATTCGGCTTTTGCAGGATATGAAGAATTCTGCAGATCTCAGAGAGTGTTATCCACCTCGGCCTTCGGCCTCTGTGGATAACACCCTCCTTGATCTGCAGAATTCTTCATATTCTTCTTAGCCTCATTCAACAATTGCTAAATATAACTGCATGCATTGTGAAAAAGATTTGAAGTATAATAAACACCATAGCCTCCATTTGGGGAGAAAATATGCTCAGATATTTGTCCTTGGACATTATCTGTACCTTGTAGCTCACAGTTTCCCACTAGCTATGCTCACGGAAAACTCTTTGCTTTTCGGACAGATAATGTCCTGCGGACAAATATCCTAGCAAATTCTCGTTTATATATTCCCCGATTTTCCAAACTGCACGCGACGTGAAAGAGATTTGAAGGATAATAAACGCAATAGCCTTCATTTGGGGAGAAAATATTCTCGGATATTTGTCCGCGAACATCATCTGTTCCTCTCAAAAACTGTTTGCTTATCGGAAGATTATGTCCTCGGACAAATATAGATAAATATCTAGGCATATTTTCAAGCCAAATGGAGGCACACAACAACAAAGGCAGAGATAATAATAATAATAAGACATTTATAGAGCGCCTTTTCCCATGGGTCCATTATAAGGCGCTATTTACAAAGTCAAAGTTAAAAATAGCTAAAAAAAAATAGTTAAAAATAGTTTAAAAATAGTTTAGTTAGGTTATAAAACACCAAATTCCTTTGACAAATCTAAAAAGCGCGTATAAAAAGCAGTTTTACGCTATCTTTTAAAAATGCCAAGTGATCCAGCATCCCTAATATGCTGAGGAAGACTGTTCAAAAGACTTGGCGCAACAACTGAAAAAGCACAACGGCCATAGCTATTTGTGTTAAAAACAGGAACCACAAGAGATCTGTGCTGAAGGCTGTCTTGTTTATTGTTAATGGGGAAAGAGGTAAAATGCAAAATTTCTGAGTGATTAACTATGGGCATAATAGGCCACGTTCGATTGATCATATGGCTCCGAGGCTTTTAGGACAAATTTCTATATTTGATGTTGTATTCTTTTCCCGGGAGGGGGAGGGGGGGGGGGGGGCCTACTCCCGAGAAAGGCCTATCAGGGAGGCTCCGCCCGAAAGGGGTACCTTTTTCAGGCTACAGGTATATAAAAGGGTAGGGATTTTACAAGTTGAGGTATATAAAAGGGTAGGGGAATCGATCATTAAGGCATTCAAATGGGCTTTTAATTAAAATATTTCGAATAGATGCCCCTTATGGCTGTTTCAGTTTATTTATTAAGCACTACATGAAATGACCACAAAACTTTCTAAAGTAGGTCTGTGAAAGGGGTACCTTTTATTAATGAAAGTTATATAAAAGGGGTACCTTTTCTACCAAAATGGTATATAACAGGGTAAGGGGTTGGACCTCGGAGCGGAGCCTCCCCGTATTAAAACTTTGTTAAGTACCTCTATCCCCCCAGGATTCTTTGTATTCAAGTCTCTTTTGGGAATTTTAAGATCACACAAGTGTCTCTATGGCGTGACTGTTATCTAGTAAGTATCTGTAGTTAACGTTGTGACACGAGATACCGACGTTTCCCCGAGTCTGCTTAGTCCACCCTTGAACTTACCACAAGAAAGTATTGTCTTGAAAGCTTCTCGAAAATGTTGCATTCGCCACGGATACACAAAAGGGTTCACTCCTGAATTGGCCATCACAAGAAGAAGCTGGACGTCACGTATCCAGTGGATAAACACACAATTGCACGTAGAACACAAGTTGATGATATAGATACAAACACAAGAGGGCAGAAAGCATGCTAGAAATATTCCCAACACTATTACCAGCGCTTTGGCCATCTTCTTCTCCCAGAGCAACGCTTGTCTTTTGGCGAAGTTCTCCGACGAGCTGTCGTGAAGGTCGTCCCATTTGCGAACCTGAGCTCGGAAGGAGCTGACAATTTTCGCGTGAGTGAATAACAGGACAACGAAAGTGACCACAATAGTTGTGTTGGCGAAGACGAAACGGTAAATGTTAAGCCCGACCTTGAAGTAAATAAGCGATAAAACAGTAGAAATGATCCACGCACAAACCAGTAACAAGACCGCTTTGACCGCGTCCAATCTCGCAACGTATAGGAGTGGAAACTTGATGGCTGCATAACGATCTACTGCCAAAATAATTAAGCTCAGCAAAGACGCGGTGCATGCGATGAAGTATGAAAGGTACAGATAATTTTCGATGTGAAGGTGGAGAGAGGTTTTCAGTCCTTCTGATACATGGAACAACGCCGATAGCGGCGCTACCACGAGTCCGACGAGCACATCTGCAAGCGCCAAGTTGGCCACGAAGTAGTTGAATGGAGAACGAAGGGTTTTGTTCGGATCCACGAGGATGGCAAGTAGCACTAAAGAATTTCCGAGAGTGGCAACAATGGATACAAATATTGAGATGGACGCCGTGGTGTAAGACAGAACAGTTGGTGGAGTAACATTGGCACAGGGATATTCACCAAAGAGAGACATGTTCAGTCCGTGAGATCCACTATTATTAACCCACCATGCTGTACAGACATGAATGACTTTGGTCCTGAACACGTTCGGTTTACCAAGAAACCGAAACACCAACATGAAACAAACCAAATGCCGTTGTACGACGTGTTTCGGCTAAAGGTTATTCCATCCAATTTGTGTCACTGGATCAAGTTGCTGTAAATAGTATAAATCACGCAATCTTTGTTTTTATAAAATCACACAATCCGTACAGATTTCGTGACGAATCGACTTTCAATGCAGAGCATACCATACAGTCTATACTCTTATTTTGGGCCATCGTAGTTTGATAAAAAAGAAGAAACAAACAGCAGTGATAAACATATTGAACTTGCATATTTTTTGACGTTTTGTATGTTACTCTACACAAAGTACATTTTCAAAAGAAACCGTTGAAATTTTAAACAGCCTTATTTTCTGAGTGGAGTGCAATTTAGTCTGCCCGGAAATTATACGGGGGGGGGGGGGGGGGGTCCTAATCCCATTTCCCAGCAAATTGTTTTTTTTTAAATCCCAGCTCAAATCCCACAATCCCAGCCTGTGTTGCTCAAATTGAAATCCCATTCCCATTTTTCTACTGTTTTTGTTTCATAAATCCCAGTCCCAGTGCACAAAATCCCATTTCCCAGCCTCTAAAAGAGGCAAATCCCAGCTCCCATTTTACCCCTTCATGACCCTCCTACTACAATCTTGGACAAAATAATTGGAACATCTGGACCACCCCTTCCCCCATTTGAATGATGCCAAAATGGCCTTCATCATTGCTTGGGGGGGGGGGGGGGATGGGGGATAATCGTTCCATTTTATACTGTCCAAGATTGTCTGAGAAGGACACTGGCGTTACAAGAAGCTATTTTTGCTATGCAGATCACATCTGATCTGTTGTCGCACGCTCGCTAACCAAGGGAAAAGAACGTTAGCGGAACGAAAATCTTATGATCTCTGTTCGCGACTCAAGCACTGAGAATTGAAATAAAATCACAACATGGTTTATTTTTGGTGTCATGTATCTTAGTGATATGAAAATTGAATATGCATAAATGCGTGTTGAAGTGTTGTCCCAGAAAAGCGAAGTTATTTCTCTAACCAAGCCAAATATATTTTTATTGTTGGTTAGTTGCACGCGTGGGAAATCATGAAAAATATTAAACGCTGCGCATCTCCGATTAAGCTTCCTTTCTTAGTTTTTCAGAACTTAACCTTGAATTTTGGCCCTTTTAAAAGTATTTTATCGATACTTTCAAACCGGTTGATATTTTTTGCACCTCTGACAAGGTGGCAATATGAGGTGTATGTGGAGGGAGGGCTCATTAATGTGAGGGAGATGGAGTGAATACCAGTGCGCTGGCATTCTTTGCCAGCGAATTTTACGACGGAAAAAAAAACAGTTCAACTTATATTACCCGCAGAAAGGAAAAAAAACGGTCTCGATCCGGAGAGAGTTCATGCACGCCACTTAGACCTGCGACTTATGCGCATATGCAATGCGCCACTTTACCCTCACGCTTTCAGCCCGTTATTTTTAAAGCCTTAACTTTCCAGGCCGTTATTAGATATTAGTGTTTTGAACTATTTCGTTTCTGTAAAAGAGATTTTTTTTATCACAAAAAGATGTCTGACACGATTTCTATCTGCGTTGAAATAAAATTCAACGATCTGACAAGTTGTCTAGTGACGATTCTTTACGGTTAACCACAGTTTTGTAGAAGGGCAGTAAAAAAAACTCTTAGTTCATTGCCGTTTATTTCATTGATCGCCAAAATCGTCAAAAACCGTCTTAAACCGTCCAAAACCAACCTTAAATCGTATGAAGTTTGTCGTAAACTATCACAAAAACGTGCAAGAATCGTTTTAACATAGTACAAGCCTGAGCGCCTGTAGAGAACGGTACTTTTAATTTCGCCATTATTTCCTATTATGTCAGCGATACGGCTATTCATGGGCTCTATAGTTTTACTGATCAGCTCCTGAGAAATACGATAGATTGTTCTGTACTTAATATCTCACTTAATGTGAAATTTGAAGTTGTCTTTAGAATTTAGATCAGTTGCAGCTTAGTGCTTTGTCTGGTGTTCGTTTTTGCTAATGGCAGTTTGTACTGAGCTTTCCGAGCATTGACATGGATCGTTGTTAATCTCAATGTATGCTCTGGAAAGTCGGGGTTAGAATTAAGCCTCAATTTATTCATTGTTACCAAAATACACTTTGCTTGTAGTACCTAAACTTAGATTATCAGCGTTACCCTTGAGCTCTGACGCGCGTGACTGTGACACACACCGCTTCCTTGTAATGCCGATAAATGTGCTGACATATTAGTTCCTAATTGCTGGCTCCCTTTGTCTTGTCACGTTGAAACCCTGCATACAATCTTGGACGAAATAATTGGAACATCTGGACCACCCCTCCCCCCCATTTCAATGATGCCAAAATGGCGCGCTTTTGCTCTTTCGCGCCTTCATAATTGCTTTGGGGGGGGATGGGGGGTAATTGTTCCATTTTATACTGTCCAAGATTGTAGATACAAATTTATTAAATCCATTTTGAAATCACTGGTTATCCATGCAATGTGATTGTCTCTCAGCGGTGCGATTTATTCACGAATCACACTATCTTTTACTCTAAATCCCATCTTTTTCTCAGCCAATGAGAATGGGACAGTAAAACAAAACAACCAATCAGATTTCAAGGCTTTCTTTTAAACTAATCAATCACATTGCAGGAAAATGAAAGACAAAAAGCTATTGTTTGCAACTTTGGCTATTCCTTCCGCTGCGTCGATAATGATGACAAACACGGAACCTTAGATCTTGATACTGTAGGGGCTGGTAACATGTATTTACTTTTCACAGTGAATCAGGGATGTACGAAATTTGTGTTTGAGAAGCACGGCAACTGGCAATTGAACTTCCCTCTGAAAAAAAAAAAACGTCTAAAGGGCGCGCCGTTGCAGTGGACAGGGGAATTGGGAATTAATCTAATCTAATCTCTTGCATTTGAACATTATATGGAATTTGCGCATTACAAATGTTATTATTATTATGCCGAGTGACTGAAACAATATTTCGACGGTTTTAGAAGAGTGGAAATACCGAAGAACATGAATTATGACTTTATCAATCGAACATTAGATCGTGTGTGCTTACATAGTTCGGTGCAAAGATGACAGTGAATTTGAAAAAAAAAGGAAAATCGAAATTGTGTTTGAGTGATTTCCAAGCCTGCACTACCTCATGGTTTCAAGTGTGAATCCGTCACATTGCAGTTTTCTAACTGGTTATTAATACACCGTTGTTACTTGTCAGGGTTCGTACACTTATGACCCATCAAAATTCCATGACTTTCCATGACTTTTTCCATGACTTTTTGAAATATTCCATGACCTAAGTTAAGCTACTGCCCTCCGGCAGTAGTGTCAAAACAATCATTTATTGCATTTGATTTTTGGACTCGCCAGTTAATTTTTCAACTTTGGATCTTAATGCCTTTCATTCATAGAAAACATACTGATTTTCCAGGACTTTCCATGACCTACACCTAAATTTCAGGACTTTCCAGGCCTGGAAAATGAAATTGTAAAATTCCATGACTTTCCAGGTTTTCCATGACCTGTACGAACCCTGCTTGTGCACGTAGCATTTAATTTGTGTTAAAAACAAGGTTCGGCGGCCGTTTAAATCTTATGTCGTGTGTTGATTGACTTGAAATAGCAGTTTTGCTGTTTCTTTGCATTTTAGAAAAAAAACTTGAGTGAAATGCACAATATGAATTATGACTGTATCAATCGAATATTCGAATTTTTGACTGACAACAAATGGAAATGTGTGCGAGCCTGAATCCCCCACTGATATTGTAATTTTGTAACGGGTTATAACCACAAATTTGTTTCGACTAGCATGTTGGTTCTTTGTAGCAAGTTTTGGCGGTTTAAGGTTATTCCTCACAATTGCATTGCGCATCCTTTCTGCGCATAATTTATGGCGTCATTTAGCGCGCCCGCGTGCACGCGCATATTGAAAACATGGCGGATTTGCCTTGATATTGAGCGCTGTCAGTTGGAAAATGGCTATAGCTCACCAACGAGCACGGGCACCCAAACTTTTTTTTCAGTCATTCTAATCAACTTGTCATAAACTTTGCTTGAGGAAAGACTGATCTGATTCCTATTGCTGAAAATTGAATAAATAACGAAAAAAGCGAGTAAACTGTGGTCTTTTCTATTTTGCCCTATGGTAACCATGTCAAGAAGTTTGGTTGAAATTTTAATCAAGGATGCAGCTTTCTGTCTAAATCAAATTTAAAAAGTTTATTTGTGTCCGACACAATGTATTGACTCCAGTTTAATGCGTGCTCTCGCGAGTCTCGGTCACAAAAATTTACAATTATTACTGGGAATGCGTTCTTGTTATAAGCATTAAATAATGCCAAAATGGGTCATTTTCAATGCCCCAGTGCTCCTTAATGAGCATGGGCACCCCCCCCCCCCCCTTTTTTATTTCAAAATTGAAGTTCTCATATGATAAATATTCAGTGGGCGAAGTTTGAAGGAAAATCTATTGTCAGTTTTATTTCAGGGGAATTACCTTAAATCTATATCGTGTGTCGATTGACTGGTTACAGCACTTTTGCTGTTTCTTGGTATTGTTGCAGAAAAAATTGAGTGAAATATATGGCATTGTAGTTGTCTTTGATCTTGCCCTTCACATACACAGTTTTTTTTGTTAGAAGTTTTAATAAGCACGTTGACACTAAGAACGGCTAAAACCTTATAACGTACAAAAACACCTGATATTTGGGTAATAACTTCCTTTATCCTCCATGGCAATTTATCGAGAATGGTGAAGCACCGAAACGTGCCAAGGGGCTAAAACTCCAGCCGATCTCCTCCCACCTCGATTTTGTTTTAGCTTGCATTAGTTCTTATCCTCTTTCCTCTTGTTCTTGTCCTTGTTCTCAGAGATTTTTAATACTACCTAGCACGCCGACCACAACCGAGCACTAAACTGAAGGATTCTTGAGGTCATTGTCCGCAGAGCAAAACCAGAACGCTAACTCTGCAAGTTAACACTATTATCCAAACCAAAAGTTTTGGGACACTTTGCATTTTTGCCAACATATGATCTTTCTACCCGCCTCTATCAAAACTCAACCTCCAAACCACCAACTCAATACTGATGGTGATTCGTCCAAAGTAGTGCGACCATTCCAACATTGCTTTGGCGAGGAGGAGGGGGAGAGAATATTGTTCCACCGGTTGGCATTTTGTCATGTGTCCCAAGGACGTTTCGCTGGGATTGTAGTTACTACATGTAAAACAATTCTTTAAATGGCTTGAGTGCACAATGTTTCTCGTAAACGAAAAGTAGTACAATTTTCACTTAAGGGTAAGCAGATTACACCTTGGAAAGGAGACAGTTTTACTTGTCCAAAGACGAAAGGTGCATCCCAATGCTCAGCAATGACTCATCAGAGAGCAACAGGTTAGTAGATGTATCAGTGTTTAACGCTCGCTCCCCTCTCTGTCTGACACATCACTTTGAACGCTGCAGAGTTCACTTCCTTCGGTGAGGTTCAAAACGTCAACGCTTTCCTTCCATCACATTGCTCCTTGGGACGTCCTGAACATGCCCCATCGAAGAAAACATCCCCTTCAGAACGCGACACGACAACAGAGGCTGTGAATCACTGGGTGGCAGAATGGGGCCTTCTTCTGATACGTACACGTACGGAAGTCTTAGAACGCAGAAACTTCCCGGAGGAAGACTGACGCCCGCATTAATCCCCGGGTAGAACACAGGACATGGCGGGGCAGACGGTTGAACCCGCGGGTTAAGAGTCACAAGTACGGGTGAATCAGGTGTGACAACAAAGACGCGCATCATCTGTGCCATGAGAGGTTTTGACGACCGACAGGGGCATGGGAAGTACAGAGGCATGTCTGACGTCACCAGCTTGTGGGCTGTTTCCTTCACGTGACCGGAACTGGTCGCTTTCACCATCTTGTCAGGGCCTGAGCAAATGAACCTTGAGAAAGGACGGAACATAAGTTGGGAAGTGGTTGACTGTTTTAATGTAACGAGGGGAATATTTAATTATGTGTATCTTCAAGGACCTGGAATTTAGTCCGTTCCTCACTGTGTGGTATCAAACATAACCAAAATTTGGCGGAAGCCTAAATTGAATGCAAAACGTGTTGAAACAAAACTGAAAACGGTATATGGTATTACTAAAAAGGGATAATAGCAGGTACTTTTTTGAGTTTCAAATTACCTCAAGCCTCTACTTACATGTAGGTCGCAAGCTAAAGCGTCCATTACATTCTCAAACCCCCGAGCATTTAGACTGCAAGCAGTCTCTCCCTCAAAAATCCGCGAGAAAGAACGCTAAACTAGTGAGCGAGCGTGACCGTGAGCGTGACGTGCGAGCTGCTAGTAGCGAGGACGTCGGAAGACGAGCGAAAAGGGAGACTGCAATGATTTCATACAACAAATTTGTACTGCAATGTTAGTTCTGCCATTATACTTGACGGTCAGGAAGTAAATACGCAGGTTTTAATCGGGCAGAGCTCCAACTGTAGTTAAGATGCGGAAATTAGGATTACAATTCTTATGAAAACATCTCACGCAGATCACAACTTAAGAACAACTTGCACATTCACTTAAGATTCTTTTAGAGTACAAGCAATCCTCGTATACTCACCGATGTCCCCTGGGACACTCGTATTCCTCTCCTATGTAAGCCCTCACCGTTGGTAACGCCCCCTCACGAGAAGGCCTCCCTCGCTGTCGAGAAGGGCCGGAGGTACCTTTGCCTGGTGCCGAATTTGAAACTAAAGGCGGAGTGTTTCCTTTGTAATCTGCACATTGACGACGAGCGTAAGACAGAGCCTGGTGCAGAGGAAGTGACGAAATATTACTTCCCGCGGAAGGAAGTTCATTCAACGTAGGCCACGCTTCTTCCGTCATTTGCTTGGAACCAAGATGTTTTCCCTGTCCATCAAACTGGCTCGTTAAATCCGATTGGCTGTCATTCAGTAAAGGAATGTCCCAAGCTAATAGATAGTTGCTGTTCGGGAAAAATCCCGGTTGGTCCAGACCCTTTGCGGGACTATACCCGCTGGCGCTGCCCAGACGGTAGAGCGACCAGGAAGGAAAGCGAGGTAGTACACCAGCTGGCGAGTCGCTGGTCAACATGGTTTCCAAATAGATCTCTTCTATTTCTTGGCGTTGTGATGAAAACCTCTTGGGAGAATTCACGCGATGGGATTGCTCACCTCCCGTTGGGAAGTTATCTTGGGAATACCCCACGCTCATTTCACCTGGAATTCCTACGGAGATGACGCTCTTATATTCGGACAGCATACTCTTGAATTCAGGCCCTTCATGACTCATCATATCGAGCGTAGACTGGTACCCACTCGTTCCGTATGTGGAGCTCACGCTGTGTCCCATGCTCCCAACCTTCTCCGCTCCGCTGGGAATTCCTGCGTTGGGGATGGGTATCGCTCCACTCGGGGGAGCAACAGATGGAACCAAGCTTTCACCGACAGATGTTTCATTTCCCACATGTTCTTCGTCAACACCTTCCCCAGAATTGACTTCCTCGCCTGAAGGGCTTGTGATATCTGAGGGCATTTCCAGGAGGGGTCCCTCATCGGCTGGTTCATCTGGGACTTTGTTCAAAACTTTTGTAGACGAGACGATAGGATGAAATGGAAAGATGAGATGAACCAGAAAGGAACAACATTTTGTTTCTAGCAAGTGGAAGAAGTCCAAGTTAGCTGCCTGAAAATAATTGATTAGATTTAAGATTAATTGAAAACAAGAAACTAATAATCACAGGCACAAACAAATAAACAAACAAAGAATTAATGAGCTAGTTAACCAACTAAGAAATCGACCACCAACCAACCAAGAAACTAACCAACGAACCATCGAAAGCCGGACAGAGAAAACGAACGACATACATATATTACTTCATTACCCTCCGATTTTGGGGTAGCTTATGCAGCTAATATCTCCGCGCCATCCACCGACGGACTGACCGAACGAACAAGGGCATACTGTATTCTGAAGCATGGGATTACAAACTGCAGATAACAAATATTTGAATCTCAAATCATCTTATTTTACGCAACCTATTCTCGAACTCAAGGTACTGACCGGAAACGTAACATGTGTTCATGTTTTAGAGCGGCTTTCAATTGAATGTCGAATGTTAACAGTCAATTACTGTACTGTTGGTTTTGAGATTGGCTGGGGAGTGAGTAGTCTAATTGGTAAGTGATTGGTTTGGTTATGGTTTCACGACACTCAATTGAAAACTACTCTTATACCTGTAAAACCAAAGCAGTGATTTCTTACCTTGAGATCAAAAGGGTCTTCTCTATGATCTTGTATTCTTCCACAGTTGCAAGCACAGACACTGGTGATCCGACTTGAGTGAGGCTTACATGGAATGACGCCCAACTCCTTAGACTCATCAGAGACTGGGTCAGAGGGAAGTTCTCCTTCGGCCGGGACTCGGTGGTACTGGGGCGTAAAACGTGGAAATTATGACAATATACGACTAAGTAAGCCACGGTTAAGTTTCAAAATTAGCGATCTCTGAAAGCAGCGTTCTTCCCAAAGCATCGTGAGAAGTGACTTGCAAAATAACAGAAAAAAAGGAAAAAGAACAGTACAACGACTTTTCTTCCCTGATTTTAACTCAGTTATAGCGGCACCTTTTCCTCATCGCGAAGAATGCCTATTGTTCTCGGGACATTTACTTGCAGTTGGAAAGGTCTGTTATAACGCTTGTTATTATTCATAGCACCCAAAAGAAGCTTATTCATTGGTTGCTATGAACGCACGGCAATGCTCATTAGCCTGATGGAGGCGGCAAACTAAACAATGAAACCAGTGCGCTATTGTTACTCCCTTTGTTTCGTTTAGCACAAACCGCTTTTGTTTAATTTCTTACTTTGTTTGAATAGACAAGTTTTCTCTTTCGTTACGTCCTAAGCGAACCCAAACACTAGCTAACATGGCGATCGATGTCCTGGAAGTCGATTTGATCCCGGCAAATCCAATCGAATTGTTCGGTAATCGAGCCCAAGCTAACACCAATCGTTCGGGTGCCTAACGGTCGATTATCGAGTTCAGTCGAATGTTTAATTATCAAACGATCAAGATCAATCACAGTAAATAAAATATTCGATTTTGCTCGATTACCGAACACAAACAAACACAAATAAACGATCGACCTTGGTTTTGTTAGTAGATTTTAGACATGCCCGACCTGCTGGAGTTCATATGTCTTACTTCACTTTACTTTTTAATTTACCTAATTTTACTTTACTTTAAGAAATTACCAGTTCATTTCGAATTACAAGCGTATTTCGATCACCGGCGACTTTTGATCGCAAAGACTAATGATCTTAAAGATTGTATGAAGCTAATGTAGTCTAGATCAGTTGCGCTATTGTATCGTTTGGCGACTGCTCGATCTCTTCGGGATTGATCGTAATATTAATCCACGTCTCTGATCGGAATTGTTTTCTTTTTTTTCCATTGGTTATCGTTTCCATCCTTCGTTTAAATCTCCTTATGTTTTCGCCGATTGTCCGTCCAACCCGATCACGGGAAGATTCAGTCAGCCTGTAGCCGAGAGGCATGATGCTGGTTTGGAACAGTTCAAACACTTTTTGAGGCGGCCAATAGATTTCTCTCAATCTCCAAGCTGCTTCACCGTTCATTTGTAGTGTAAATACGGGATTGTTTTCTTCAATAAAGGGTGGTACTATATGAATAAGAAGTGGATGGATCGGGGGTTCTAAGAGCTCTGAAAAGAGCTCCCGATCACATTTATCTTCGCTTTGCTCGTTCATCGCGTTGACAGGTGTTGAATAAACCAGCAGCTGTACCAAGCTGCTGTTTTGAAATTCACGGAAAATCATAAATTTTCCAAATGAATGATTTCCTTGAATAGACTTTTGTTTCGTATTGGCAACCATTGTTATTAGGTCATGGGCTGAAAACAATGGCATCAGCGCCATTTTCGAACGGAACTCCGACTTAAAATGTTAGAACTGAAAGGGATAGTGGTTATCCTTTACCAATTTTCAAAATCAAAACGGATTCTGTTTCAGGAAAGATCCATCTTCCATTTCCCGCTCTTGGGTTTTTGGAAGCTAGTTTGAGTTTTCAGAAAATCGCTCTCGAATTTGGCTTCCATACAAAAAATACCCGTTTTTTTCGTCATTTTCAAGGTTAAAGGGATAGGCCTTACACTTTGTAAAACTTCTTCCTTTTATGTGCAAATGAAAGATTAACCCTTCCTCTTCAAAAGCCCGGTCTTGGGTTTTTAAGTTGTTGCTTCTGTAAATCTGGGAAGCGAGTTTTATTAACGCCGGTTGGCTGATTTCGGCTCTTTCTTCTCTTATTCTGGGCTAATGAGCGGCGCTCACATTCAAATTTCCCCGCTTCAGTGGTTATGAATAATTAATGATGTCCAAGCATTCTGCCCGATGTGTTGGTCCATAGAATACTGTTACTAAACGTTTACTTATAGCACACCAAATAAAGTTTGTGCTTGCATTTTTTGGGCCAGTGATACAGTACATAAATCTCAGACTTGTAACATTGTAATAAGATCGCTCGACTTGGCACCATGTAAGTTTATTGAGCCGGTAGAGAGCCGTAATATTAATTATTATTCATTCAAAATATTTCCCCGTTTCTGATTGGTTAAAACCACACGCATAATTCACCATAACCAGCTGCTGTTCACCAAATTTAGAAAGAATCTTCGTCATATTGAATCAATGACGTCAAAAGTGCAGCTTGCAGAAAATTATTGAACCGATGACGTCAAAATGACGTCAAAAGTGCAGCCCGCTACGGATTATTGAACCGTTGACCGAGAAAACCTGGGGACGAGATTGTGTTATTTTTGGTGAGCAGAAAACAAAGAGCGAAATGGCGAAACTCCTTAAAGAACGGGGAAATATTTTGAATGAATAATAAATCGGCTTTCGTAGGATATGAAGAATTCTGCAGATCTCGGAGGGTGTTATCCACCTCGGCCTTCGGCCTCTGTGGATAACACCCTCCTTGATCTGCAGAATTCTTCATATCCTACTCAGCCTCATTCAATGATCGCTAAATAATAACTTATAATCAGAAACAATGAAGAATGACATAACAAGGATTGGGGAAGATTGCAAGGGTTGCGAATGAAGACCTTAAAAAAGAATAGGCCTGGTTTAAACGTCGCATTTTACATGCGCTGAATCAAATACCAATTTTAGTTGGCTCGAATGAATAAGTTCGGCCGATTTGATTTAAACGTCGCATTTTTTTTGCCGAATAAAATTCCTGAGCGCGAGCGACATGTTAATTCCCATTCGAGAAAACGTAATTTATTTAGCATAATTATGAATTCGATTCGGCACATGTAAAATGTGGTGTTTAAATCAACTGTCGGACTTAAGTCTTATATTCGACTGGATCGACTGAACTCGCATTGAATTGAAATATGTCCCATTTAATTGATTTAGACGTCGCATTTTACATGCACTCAATTCCGCAATTCGATTCGGCGCATGTACAATGCGACGTTTAAACCAGGCCTTAAGCTCAACTGTAAAAAGCAAAAAAAAAAAACAAAAAGAAAATAAACATAGCTTACCGGATAAACACAATGGCGGCCTGTTAAGCTGCGCTCCTCGCACAGTTGTCTTCCATTCATCCATACCTTCATGATTATTGCAAAGAAATACATTAAAATAATTACATTTTTGGTGAAATCTAAGAACAGTCAAACCACGCCCTCTTAATAATTATGAGGAAATGCTCATTCAAGTAGCTGACAAAAGACTAGAAAGGTAATTCATCGCAAAGCAAACTCAGTGAGGTGTTTATCAAATTTTTGAACAGGGCAAACCTTTTCTTATTTTTTTAAAATTTTTTCTTATTGTTGTCTAACACTTGACAAATCCAAATAACAAAAAAACAACAACAAACCTTATTACACTCATCCTGAAATTGAGCTGCGTAGTGTTCAAAAGCAGGTCCGCGAGCGTGCAAAGAAAACACTCGGAGAGCTTGAGACAGCTGAAAATACGATAAACAACCACTGTATTAGTTTGAATTACCTTTATGTCAAAGCGAGTACAAAACTACAAAACGTCTATAAGTAGTCCCGAGAAATTACAAAACAAAGTCGCTAACCTGGCTCAGGTGCACATTCTGAGTATAGTGTGATGGTAAATTTTCTAAGTAAGCACTCGTGGCCACAGGTATGGCCTTCCGACAGCGCCTGGATAGAATAAAGGAAATATTAAAGAAATAATTGTCCACATCTGCGACGAGGCATTTTGCCGAAGTACCCACTAGTTATAGAGTACCGAGCAAAGCCTGTATGCTGTGGAAAAGAGATACCATGGAAAACGTGTCATTCTCCTTTTCCACGCATGTACACGGTACTCTATGAGACAGGTCTCCAGATTTCATGGGAGTAACGAAAAACAGGTATGTAGAGAATCTAAAGAAGGACTCATAATCGTGCAGGTGTTGAGGGAAAAACAAGCACAAGTACACATGTACACTAGATGGATAAACATAATCTAATTTAACCATCAAGGTCGGCACACGCTAATTGCGTCATGCTGTAGAGAAGTGAAGCAGGGGCAAGACCCTTTGTGTGTATGCCGCATGTTTGATGGACAGTACACAAGCTGGTGGAGACACAGCGGATATGAGTTCATTTCAATGTTGTAGCAGTCCACACTATTAGTATATGACATTGAAAATTGAGACCATTTTGTCCTTGCTTCCAGACGCGCGAATTCAAACCAGCTGAATTTCAAGTAACAAGTTGCGGGACAAAACTACAGGAATTTTTCGTAAAAACGAGCATGTCACACGAGGAAACTATGGCCTGCCCTAACATGCCCTCTGTTGTGGCCTGGCCTTTAATTAAGGGAAGCATGGGAAGAACAAATTATCTTGCAAAATGATTTTCCAGTGACCTGGTTGAACATTTTGACTTTTTGTTTGCTTAAGTTTACTGATTGGAAACGGGATACTTCCTCTGCTAATCTCATGTAAAACCAAGTTTCAGTTTTTCTCTTTCGATATTCCGGTATACATGCGACGTTTTTGGAATATCCAGCTTCTACAGCTGTACAAGATGCACGCCACAACAATAGCGAAGCGCGCGAGTGACGTCCTGACTCACACAAGACTCGGACAAACAAATTGGAATGTTGGATGATTTTGAAGATTTCTTTAAGAGCAAAACCCGGTGTTCCTAAAACACTTGTGAAACCAAATTTCGCTTATATTCCCTGTATTTCCCTCAGAACAAGCTTATGTCGACTGAGTCTCACGGGGAATTCAGTGATTTGCATTCTATTTTTAGACTTCGCGCGCTTTGCTATTAACTTTGTAACCCACCTGTGAACGCGTTAATGGAACAATGAGTAATGAACTCAACACTTACGCCTCGGAAAACTTCATGTCGAGATCCAGATGAGACGCCATTGCCGAGAGAGGAGCAATCAAGTCACTCTTTGGAGTTAGGAAAAACTCAAACAGCGCCAACGACACGCGTGCCCACAGGCGACATGAAGGAACCTGAGAGCACCAACGTACGCGGAAAAAAAAATTAAACAACTTATACATGTAACAAGATAAGTGTACAAAGTAATAGATCAGAGGATTTCTTAAGGTAAATG
Organism: Platygyra sinensis; assembly: GCA_019787425.1. Lineage (NCBI taxonomy): Eukaryota > Metazoa > Cnidaria > Anthozoa > Scleractinia > Merulinidae > Platygyra > Platygyra sinensis. The sequence continues at coordinate 25,005 of JAHPZR010008069.1, forward strand.
TACCTGAACTAGAAAGAACAAGGTAAATAAATGTTTACGTGTACATATCATCGGCATCCAGCTGCGAGGAAGTAGGGGGGGGGGGGGGGGGTTGCTGACAAAGAAACTTATAAGAAGGGAGAGGGTGTACGTGACTGAGCATGCCCCAGCTCAGAAATACCCGAATGATATTCCCCAATTTTCAAAACTGCGTGTATTGCAAAAAATTATATTTAAGGACAATAGACATAATAGCCTGCATTTGGTGCGAAAATATAGCCGGATAAATTCTTCTCCTATGACAAAGTGACGCAAGCACTTCAGAAATGTTTTATCTGTTCCTCAGAGTTCAAAGTTTTCCTCGGGGTAAACGCTCGGAAAACTGCTCGCTTCTCGGAACAGATAATATCCCGGGGATACATTCAAGCATACAGTGCATTTTCGCGCCAAATGGTCGCGCGAGCAGCGAATAGCAAAGCGATCCAGCGGGAAGGAGTCTGGTGAAAACGCGAAGAAACGATTTCGCACAAGTTTGTGCTCCGAAGCTAGTGAGCCCGCTTACAGGCTGGCCCAATGGAGGATATTGTCCTGTACCTCCACATGCGTTCCCCGCCGTCCCTCAGCTACCCCGTCACGACCAGCATCTCCTGTCATCAGATGATCAATCTGTTGCTTGAGGTAATCTCTGAACAACACATCGTCCGTGGAATTCATCACGTCACTGTCCCCTCCTGATTGTGGAACCTCTCTTTTCAGAAATTTGCTGTTTCTCAGCAGAGTGCTTGATTCCACTATGGAAATATTTAACAGCGAAATCATTAAAATCGCTGACCAAATTGTCAATAAAAAAAAATTACACATGTTACAACTTACCCCACTGTGTGTTGATGGCAGGTTTTGCCAGAGTGTTCAGGAGAATTGCCACAGGGTCAAAGTCTGTTGAACACGGTTGCACGTGGACAAAGGCGTGGCTTGAGTTCACAGTAAACAACGAGCTGGAACTGTGAAAACAAAGATGACAGTAATCATTGCAGATATTTTGTAACGATCAAATCTTACTATAAAAAAATGTCTAAGAGTTTGTCTTTGCTGTACTCTCATATTTAAGGTGCCACATTATGGTTTCTACATGTACATCTTGAAAACTTTTGCCTAAATCTATCTCCAGCTTTAACCATCCCTGTTCTTAAATGATTTATTAGATTGTACAAGTCGCTTCATGCTACAAAAACCGGGATAAGCTCCGGCCTGATGGGCCACTTGGCCCAAATGCAGACTTTACCTTTACAATCTACTTGCTGTTTTCTACTTTTCTTAGTTAACTATATAATTGTGGAAGGCCCGGCGGCCTCACAGTTAGCGCGTCCTGGGTTCCAGCCCTGGCCGGGGACATTGTATTGTGTTCTTACTCTCACGGTGCTTCTCTCCACCCAGGTGTGAAAATGGGTACCGACGAATTTAATGCTGGGGGGTAACCCTGCGATGGACTAGCATCCCATCCAGGGGGGAGTAGAAATACTCCCAGTCGCTTCATGCTACAGAAACCGGGATAAGCTCTGGCCTGATGGGCCACTTGGTTCGAATGCGGACTTTACCTTTACAATCTATTTGGTGTTTTCTACTTTTCTTAGTAAACTACATATTAATTATACTTTTTTCAGGTGTCCTTCCAATTAAAATAATTATTAAAAATGCTGTAACCCCATCCCCCCAGGGGGACTACTTTATAAAAAGGATGGGGGAGGTTGTCGAAAATTTTGAAAAGAAATCCTTTGAGTTAGCAAACAATATTTTGTGGGTGACAAGCTTGAAATTTTTTCAACCCTAAGAGGTTCAATGCATTAACTGACACTTCATAATTTCTAAAAGCCGCAGAGGTGGTTGCTTTAGACGCCTTGTACTTGTAAAGTTTACAAAAGCACTGTCATACATGGAAATCTCTATCCTGGTCAATATAAGTTACAGTATAAGGTACTGCAAAAGCTCTGGTGTGGACTTGTTAAGACTGAATACCCATGGGATACCAAAATCTGTTTTTAAATGTCCGCAAAAGGTATGACAAGCACCCCTGTCCTTTTCAAATGGGATCTTCTCCCCCTGCCCCTGGCATGACCAAGCTCCTCAAATATTTTGTTCTTAAAGGACGGCACACATGATGGGACTAGTCCCTGCGACTAGTTCCTGCAACAAGTCGCAGAGACTAGTCACATCGTGTAAACTGGCCATCTTTGCCACAAAATCTAGTCGCAGGGACCAAAATTTGATCCATGCGACTAGTCCCATGAATTCAAACTGGTTTGAATTCGTGGGACTAGTTGCAGGGACTAAAGTTGGTCCCTGCGATTAGATTTTGAAGCAGTTCACACGATGCAACTGGTCCCTGCGACTAGTTGCAGGGACTAGTTGCCAGTTCACACTATGCAACTAGTCCCTGCGACTTGTTGCAGGGACTAGTCGCAGGGACTAGTCCCATCGTGTGTGCCGACCTTAAAACTTATGTTAAGTACATGTACCAGAAGCATAATGCTCACCTGAGACTGCCTAACAGCCTTGCCTTCCTCATAATGCTGTAAAGCTGATCCTCTACTGCATGTTGAAGTTTCTTCTGTGGAGTGGTGGTCTGAGGTAAAGTGAGGAAAATTTAAGCATTACCCAACCAAATTTCTAAGACATTACATTGTACATATGTTAAAAGCCTCTCAACATCACTTCTTATTTAACTTACTTGCTGTTTTCCCTTAGTCTTGCTTGCATAGGTATCCTGGCTCTTACCAGACTGAAATGAACAAAATAAGTCCTACTAAATACAATATCTTGCATGATTGTGATAAACTAGCTACTTGTTAACCCAAGTGAGGTCTTTCTATAAAACTTACCACTTGGGATGGGTCCACAAATGGAACACGCTAGAAGAACAAAATGTCATTTATAATTAAAAATCATCAAGGTTGTACACATCTTCTTTTATTAGTTTCGATGCCAAGTTAAAGACTGGCAGGAATAATATAGGTAGTCACTGGTCACTGGCTGACTCCAATAATTCATTCAAGAATCTATATCAGATACAATGTACTTGTAAGATTCCAGTTTTTTGGCTAATGATGTCAATTAATCTGAATATTTTTAATGCTCAAAAGCCATGAACAAGAATAAGTTTATAATTTATGTTACAAAGTTCACATTTAATTGGTGCATTCCTAAGAGAGGGTAGCCTGCGTTGCAGCCGGACGTGTCACAAAATCCCCGGTATAGTCCGTCTGCGCAACGGCTCCCAAAAGCTTGTTCTGATATCCCGCATGGATACACGGATCTGTGTATTCATATCTGATTGGGTAGCTTCTTACGCGCCTTGTGATTGGTCGCATTCTTGCGAAATATTTCACGCAATGCTAAAAATAAATATTGCCGCGTGTATATTGTATGTACTGTTTTGCTCTACACTGTCTGATTTGTCTGTTCCGTGTATTTATGCTGTCGCGTCATCGAAAAGCGAAACGAAAGAGTGTTACCTTTTTGTCACTTCACTCATGTTTATGAAGGGCACTTCATGGTGTGTTATGAGAGGAATATGTAAAGTAGCAGAGCCGTTAGATCGTGCTATGGCAAGAGGTCAAGGTCTACATGATTTCCGCTGTTATCTGCATGTCGCTTCATTGAATTTGACACCTCTGTAACTTGCCATGTGTTAGTGAATTGTTTCGGTTCATTTCTATTATATATTGCAAGTTATGTTTTGCAAGTATTTGCTTTGAGGGACAAGTTATTAACGTTTACTGTGAACGTGTTGCTTAGTTGCATTCTATATTGTGGCACCAGGCCTGGCTGTGATTAGAACTGTTTGCAAGTACAGTTAGTAGATTTCTTATCCAGTTCATCAAGGGTATCATGTTTTTCCTCGATATTGTTTTTCTCTTCCTAGAAGCTGTAGCTTTACTTCGAGAAAGCTATACCCTATACCTAGCGAGATTCTTATGTTTCTTGCAGTTATCTGAGAGAGCTTATGTTCTAAGTCTCGATGATAGGTTTATCCTCCTTTGATAGTTCTGGTACCAAAGGATTCAAATGTAGCTCTTTACGCACAAGTCTGTTGACTGTGCAGTGTTGCGTTTTGTGTTATGCCATTGTTCGGCTTAGTTCAGGCATGGCATACACAAAACGCAACACTGCACAGTCAACAGAATTGATGAATCACCCTGGTCACAGATTCATCAGCTCCTTTGTTGCACCATAATCGAGCAATCTTTTGATCACTTATCCTAATCCAGATCACCTCAAAGAATGCACCTATTGCTGATGCGTACATGTAAGAAAACATACATGTAGAATAGTTAATTGACCAACCTGCTTTAAAGAACAGACCAGTCCTGGGGATACAGGTCGGCCTGTTTTGCCTCCAAATGTCTGGGATGCCTTCCACACCGACAACAGCTGGGAAAATCTGAGGTAGTAACTGGTGTCTGCAATGAAGATTTCAGCTGTAAGCTGCCATAACTATCTACATAACTACATGTACAAGTTCCACTTACACAGTTTGTATACCTGTTAGGTGCAGGAACTTATAAGCAGCCAGTTTATGGTAGTCCCTTAAAGGGAACCTCCACTCTGACGACAAGTTCACTTCTTCAATCACACGTAATAGATTAATGAAAATTTTGGAAGACACAAATTAGTTTGAAGTTTTACTAACACAGTGCATTTACCTTAATACATGAATTAGAGCATCCTTTATTTTTTGTTTCAAAGTTCCCGGGCGCTGCCATCTTGAACACATGTGGACGTGATATGGTTTTGCCTTTTGTTTAGTGCGACAAAAGTCTCTGTTTCAGAAGCACCATAGAGCACCAAGGCACATCATCAATTATTCAAAAACGGCAGCGCCCAGGATAATTATGGAAAACAAAAATATGCGATTCTGGCAATTTGTTTTTTCTCCACTATAGACCCTCTTCTGGAAAAAAATTAAAACTAGCGGTTTATTGAAATACTATATCCTGCGGTTTGAAGTGGATTCCTTTGGTAAGGAGTGGACGTTCCCTTTTAAGACTGCCACAATGTACCACACCTTATCACCCAATTTCCGTTCAATTATCTGTCCCACTTGGCGCTTACATGAGGTTAAACAAATTGATTGTTTTCCTGCCGGCTGAGCTTGCCGAAAGAGGGCGAGGAAATGAAGTTTCTCTTCACACTGTAATGGATGAACCTGGGTCCGAGCCAGGATGTTTAGTTTTCACGCTCTGTCACGTGAGTCAGTTTTCTTTTCTTGCCGGACAGTGCAACAGTTTTTCCAACCCTCCCACCCCTTAGCGAGTTATTGCCTAGAGTTTATTCTGGAAGTGTATCAACATTTTTTTGGTAGTTTTTTTCGCCTTTTTTGTCGACTCTAATTCTGTGATGTTGATAGAATTGTCAATAAAGTGCTGTTGCATTGTCGTGTGGCAGACAAAAATGCATTCAGTGTGTGAGAACGGAGTGATCCTATACAACGAGGCTGAAGTGTTCAGCCTGTCGATAATAAATCCCAACAAATGGCCAATGCTCCCATTTGATTAGCTTATTCACTTAAGTCTAATTTTAGTAAGTTGCCACAAGATTCTGTTTTTCTGCCAGTTTTCTGGGGTTGAGAAATAAATTTGAAAACTAAAATTTGTAAAAAAATACAAACAGACTGCGAAGATACAGTATGTTATGTATTAATTTTTAACTACAGTAATATGGTAACTGTTATTCTTCAGCCAGTTATCTAAAAGAGATTCCATAAGGTCAACATTAGCTGCTGTTGTACTCTTGCAGCTAAAATTCAGTCAACCTTTTACAAACGTAATCAGTTGTTTTATGGCATTCAGCCTTGAGTCTTTCATTTCCTTTCTAACGTCAATATTCAGGTGAAATCTCACTTTGTTATTTTTCGAGTTCTGTTGTTTCTTTGTAGTACTTATTAATTTGTTTCCAATTTCTTTGCACTGAATATGGAACAGTTTGAGGATTAACTCAGTGTTGTTCAATTCACATTTTGTTTGCACTATCATAATGCTCGTAAACCTGAATAATTTTAAATATGACCCACCAAAATCAGTCTGTGTTCACAGGCTAACCAAAATCACCTCTCATGAAATTTCATTTCGCTCTCAGCATGTTGAGATAAATGGAAACAGATAGCTCACAGTTATCAGCTTTGTTATTTTAGTTAGCATTGAAATTTGAATATTCCGCGTGAAGCGACCAAGATAATTCATCGTTTTTGCTCTTCCAAAGCTGTCATCTAATGTGTTAATATAAGTATTATTTTCACTGTACATGTATTTTTATTATTTACCTTATTTTATTCTACGTAAATGACTCTGTTGGTTTGACAAAAAAAAAACGCTATTTCTCCACCACTTCTATGTTATGAGACCGTTATTCTAGCTTTTCACCATTGCACAGGAAAGCCAAGGGGATGTGTCATTGCCTTTTATAGGATTGCTCCGTGTTTTAAAGACAAAAAAAATTTTCAAATTTTTAGCTCTAAAAGTAGTCACTGTCATTTACAGGAGCCAGGTGGTTGCTGACAACAGGTTTCTAATAAGAGTCATTTTGGTATTTTGGAAAACTGGTCACTGAGGAGAGGTAGTCGCAACCAGAGGCTTGACTGTGTGTAATATTTTAATTATAACTACCTTGTTGAAGCCAGTGTACGAAACAGTCTGATGTAACTGAGATCAAATGTCTGTGAAGGTTGCAAAAGCTGAAAACGAAAATAAGTTTTATGAATTATTGATAGTTTTTTTTATATTCTATTTGATACATGTACCAGCACAGCAGAGGGGAAAAAGGTAACATTTTTTAAAAGCATTCTTACAGTTTTCATGTAAAACAAGTGATGATGTGTTCTCTTGATTGTACAGAGTACATCACTACAACTAATGTTAAGACTGCAAACTCCTTGATCTCAGCACCCATGGATATTAATTTCAACCCCAGATGAACAAAATTTTACAATGTCAAAAATAGGTAAGGGAAAAAGTTCCACAGGTAAAATTATCTGTAGTTCAGCCTTGACTGGCAATTGTACAAGTTCAAAGATCTCAGTACAAACAGTGAGAGCATTTTATGTCCAAACTGCCAAAATTATTAAATAAATTACTACATTTAGTTAAGCAGGCAAAGGTGTTTTACTGGAAAATACATCACTGTTTAACAGTCATAAATTTATACGATTAACAAAACTATACCCAAGACTCAAGCAGTACATATTTTCCACATCCTCACCAGTAAGGATATTAATAACATCATTTCCCACTTTTTCACAGTTGTTTGAGTAAAGAGTCAGTTTACTGTCTTTATTATCCAACTGCACTTCGCCGGGTACAAATAATGCTTAAGACGAGTACAAATATCACGTGGTATTTGTACTCCAGAGGACCAGTTAGACAGGTTTATTGCCGTTGACCAATCAGTTAGCTGGATTTTCAGCACCAATTCTGTTCCGCTTCACCTACTTCTACAACACATTCCCTGTAAATAAATATCCATGAAATTTGCTTGCAATCTTGACATACATACCAATTTGGTGTGCTGGATAATAAATCTCTTATTAGACATTTTGTTGTGTAGTATCGCTGAGAATTTTTACTCATTGTTTGTATTTTTACTCCCCCTACGGGCTCGCCAAAATACGGCACAACTTGTAAAATACCCAGTGATACTACACAACAAAATGTCTAATAAGATATCTATATTTAATATAAAGAACACTACACCATAGCTTAAAATACTGTATATGAATTTTGTTTTCTCCTGTTAAAAACAATACTACTCGCTCACAGCACTCTTTTACGCCTACAACTTAAAATTAAAATTCATATCTTCATGCCACGATGCAATATCTTGTAATGTACTTACAACAACAATATGAGAGACAGAGAACAGGAACATCAGAGCACAGGCATAATAGAATTCATGTGACATCCAGTACTGGTGAGACTCCTGAAAAAATGAAATAACAATCAACTTTAAAAAAGGAAAATACAACGTTCCACAAGACATGTTTAGACACTGCAAATTTAATATTAACTAAATGCATGTGGATAAGTTAATATGTAGCTTCTGTTACTAACAATGTTTTCCCTGTTTTGATGACTGATTCAAAAAAGCATAACTCTGAATTGAATCTCAAGACTTGTGAAAGCTCATAATTTTCTAGAAAATTATATTACTTACAGCATTTTGTGCTTCTTGTGGAGCTTGTTTACAAAGTTGCAACAGTCTTGACACATCATAAACAGAGACAAGATGTAGATAAATTATCCTTTGCTCAACATCATGATAGACTTCGATATCACACTAAAAATAAATAAATAAATAAATAAATATATTAAATAAATAATTAACGCCTAAGTCGCTAGTGGAGGGTGGGTGCCCAAGAAGCCCGGGGGCTGCAACCGCAATCACAACCTCAAGGCACTAGAACACCCGACTGGCATGGCCTGCCCAACCCGCAACCAAGCCACGAGCCCCCCGTGCCAAGCCCCCCTCAGGCACCCGTCACACTGGAGCCAGATAGTTCAGTGGAAAGAAAATTATAGGGGGAGGATAGGGAGGGAACACCGAGAACCGCAAAATGACAAAAAACTGACCCACAAACGCCAAGCTAACAGAGTACTAAACACGCTGCAAGCACATGGGAGACAACGTATGAACTAACCAAGAATGCCGCTGGACAACGTCAATCCCAGGGCTCCCATGGCCATATGACTGCTGCAAACGCTATGAAACACACCAACGCTAAATAAACGCTAATACACGGCCAAGACACTGGCCAACGCTTACGAAAACGCCACTGACCAGACTACCTCCTGGTCATAACTCTGTGCATTCACAAACTATAACAAAATGTTACAGAACGCATCAAACACTCAACAAACGCTAACAGATGGCCAAGATACTAACACCGCCTACAAAAACGCTACTCACCAGATAAGCTCCTAGTTGTTAACTATGTTAAATTTCATTTAACTATATATAAATAAAAAAGAATCAAATCATTTTCATTTTAATTACTAATATATTATAAGGACATCAAGGGGAAAGGACCTTTTATAATTTAGATGTAAAGTGAGTTACTGGTAAGCACTGCTAATGCATGTAACATCCTACTTTTTACTCACCGAAAAATCATTTGTGTCCTTCTTTTTAAATGCACTATCCAGAAAGTCAATCTATGAAATGCAAAAAGATGCTCTTTGTTCTGACACTGTTTAACTGGAATTACTGGTAAAAAGTACTGGTTTTTGGGAAGGATGGGAAACAGAGAAATGCCTTTCGAGCAAGTTGAGAATCCAGAAAAATCTCAACCCTATGGATTGCACATTTTAACCTGCCTGGCCATCATTATGGGGAGATGAGCACTCTTAGTAATATGCCACGCCTACTCCTCAAGCCTTAACCTGCAATCAGGCATTTTTATTTTTTTGAAAGGGAGAAGGAAAAAATAACACCTGATACATTTATTACTAACACCAGCCACCAACTGCCTCCTGATCAAAATAAACTAAGGTGTGGTTGAACTGTTATTTACGAGCCAACCAGGATTCACCAGAAGTCAAAACACTTATTTCCATGAGATGCAAAAAATGTCTGCAGAAGTAATTTGTACAGTTACACATATGTACAGGCATCAAAACTTTGCCGTGTTTAGAAAAAAAAAAGGGCGTTTGGAAGCAGGGTAAGATGGCGCTCCGTAAAATTAAAACGGTGGTGTTATTTCCGTGATCATAATAACTTGCTGTGCATTCTGCAATTACTCCAAGTTGTTAATTGCTCCCTTCCTTGTCACAAACTGGAGATTATTATCGTGAAAGTCAAGACCGTGTGACGGCAAGCAATTTAAAAACTGTTGAACGGTTCCATGAAAATTCTCCACATGGATCTACAGAAGGGTAATAAGGATAATATCAAGAACAAGATCAAGGGCTACCCAAAAGGAGAGAAGAATTATATCACCATTTTCATTTCGCAAAAAATTCTGAAACATTCCTGACCAACACCTTTGTGGCTTTTAAGAAACCCGCTGAGAGAATGGCCAAAAGAGGCAACTAACACAAAAGAAAAAAAAAACTCGCTTTGTCTGCACCAGTCGGTTTTCTGACCAGCTTCTGGCCGGAAGTTTCATTAAAATATGAAAGCTAATCAGAAGACAGCAAACCATAAGTATTGTTTCTCGACCAATCAGAGAAAAAAACAGAATCTGGTTTTTGAACATATGATCCAACAAGTAAATGTATCATGCCCTCCTTCTGTGCATCTGAATACAGGGAGGGGGGTATGATTGCAGGTTACTCAAACCTGCACTGGCAGACCCTGGGGGGGCACTCCCAGAAAAAAATTGGCAGGGTGCACGACCCACTTCCCAAAACCCTTATGACCAAGATCTGCAATAAAATTTTCCCTATCGGACTATTTATGACCAGACCAAAATTTTGATACCCTATTTATGACTAATGCAGTTAGCAAACTTGCCTTAAACATTTTTGGATGATATTATTGATTAGCCAGAGTGAAAAAGTAGTTTCTCCTAAAAATCAAACTCAATTCAAGAATAGAGCACAAAAACCATACCCTCAACATGTACATACCGTATACAGCACATATAAGGGAGTACCTCCTCTACCCCAGAGGTTGGCCACTTCAAGTTTACAGCCATCCCTAACCTTTAATCACACTGATATACAGAGGCCAATTTTGATGATCTTACTTTAATAGAATCAGAGTTGTAAATTGGGATCTCTTAAATCCTGCCAACTACAAACTATAGAGTACATGTAACTGCTAGAGTTACATGACTTGAATGGCAGGATGTAGTGGTTACCGAGGGATAGTTGGTAAGACAGTGAACTTGTTATGTACCAATCACAATAATCAAAGCTTGAACATCCCCCCCCCTCCCCCCCCCCCCAGCCCCCTGGGCATTTGATGCCTCTTCCTGCCCGGCATGGAGGGCATTTGATCACCACTCATGGGGGTGGGGAATTTGATCGGTAGCCTCGATTTTATGTTACGAGTTGCACTGATTCCACGTAGGTCGATAAATTGTGGCCAGCGGAGACAAACTTTGATAAATTCAAAGGATTGGCCGATTGGTTGAAAACCACAGGCCTACACAAACTGTGTTCCATATTTGAAGAAGTTTAACCCATTGACTCCTGGAACTTTTTGCCAAAAATGCATTTTTTGGACATTTTGGTGGTTTTGAGGCTGGATCTTGGCCAAATTAGCTTTAATCTGGTCGAAAATGCATTTGTAGCATGGCAGCTAGCCCTTCTTGCCACTAAAATCGCGTTTTACGAACTTTGGGCCCGTGCATGCGCAGAAATCAAAATTTTGAGATTTGAGTTTTTGGACAAGAAGGTGGCCTACGTCTTTAGGCTTTTGGATTTTTTGATGTTTTTTTTTTCTTTCCTTTTTCTCCTTTTCTTTTCTTTTCCCTTCAGGGATTAACCTTTCACTGGGCTTGCTTACAGTTAAAAAACTTCTAAGAAAGAGTCATCGAGGCGGCCAATTTTTACCGTGGAGCAGTTAGGTGTAGTGGCAGTAAATTTTGCTCTGAGTTCTTCACTCATCTTTTTGAGCATTTTTGTGCATATCTCATGCTCCATTAAGCCGATCACTCTGATCTAGGCATCATTGGAAAGATCTTTTCCTCCTGCAGAAGTTGAGTATAGATGAGGCCAATTTTGGTCAAAAATGATGACGTCAGAAGTGAAAGAAAGGCCAAGGTTCATCACGGGCGGTTACGGGCGGTACAGGCGTCAATGGGTTAAACTTCTTCAAATATGGAACACAGCTTGTGTAGGCCTGTGGTTTTCAACCAATCGGCCAATCCTTTGAATTTATCAAAGTTTGTCTCCGCTGGCCACAATTTATCGACCTACGTGGAATCAGTGCAACTCGTAACATAAAATCGAGGCTACCGATCAAATTCCCCACCCCCATGAGTGAAGATCAAATGCCCTCCCTCCCGGGCAGGAAGTGGCATCAAATGCCCAGGGGGCTGGGGGGGGGGATGTTCAAGCTTTCAATTGATTATTTTGATTGGTACATAACAAGTTCACTGTCTTACCAACTATCCCTCAGTAATCCCTACATCCTGCCATTCAAGTCATGTAACTCTAGCAGTTACATGTTCTCTATAGTTTGTAGTTGGCAGGATTTAAGAGATCCCAATTTACAACTCTGATTCTATTAAAGTAAGATCATCAAAATTTGCCTCTGTATATCAGTGTGATTAAAGGTTAGGGATGGCTGTAAACTTGAAGTGGCCAACCTCTGGGGTAGAGGAGGTACTCCCTTATATGTGCTGTATACGGTATGTACATGTTGAGGGTATGGTTTTTGTGCTCTATTCTTGAATTGAGTTTGATTTTTAGGAGAAACTACTTTTTCACTCTGGATAATCAATAATATCATCCAAAAATGTTTAAGGCAAGTTTGCTAACTGCATTAGTCATAAATAGGGTATCAAAATTTTGGTCTGGTCATAAATAGTCCGATAGGGAAAATTTTATCGCACATCTTGGTCATAAGGGTTTTGGGAAGTGGGTCGTGCACCCTGCCAATTTTTTCCTGGGAGTGCCCCCCCAGGGTCTGCCAGTGCAGGTTTGAGTAACCTGCAATCATACCCCCCTCCCTGTATTCAGATGCACAGAAGGAGGGCATGATACATTTACTTGTTGGATCATATGTTCAAAAACCAGATTCTGTTTTTTTCTCTGATTGGTCGAGAAACAATACTTATGGTTTGCTGTCTTCTGATTAGCTTTCATATTTTAATGAGACTTCCGGCCAGAAGCTGGTCAGAAAACCGACTGGTGCAGACAAAGCGAGTTTTTTTTTTCTTTTGTGTTAGTTGCCTCTTTTGGCCATTCTCTCAGCGGGTTTCTTAAAAGCCACAAAGGTGTTGGTCAGGAATGTTTCAGAATTTTTTGTGAAATGAAAATGGTGATATAATTCTTCTCTTCTTTTGGATAGCCCTTGATCTTGTTCTTGATATTATCCTTATTACCCTTCTGTAGATCCACGTGGAGAATTTTCATGGAACCGTTCAACAGTTTTTAAATTGCTTGCCGTCACACGGTCTTGGCTTTCACGATAATAATCTCCAGTTTGTGACAAGGAAGGGAGCAATTAACAACTTGGAGTAATTGCAGAATGCACAGCAAGTTATTATGATCACGGAAATAACACCACCGTTTTAATTTTACTGAGCGCCATCTTACCCTGCTTCCAAATGCCCTTTTTTTTTTCTAAACACGGCAAAGTTTTGATGCCTGTACATATATGTAACTGTACAAATTGCTTCTGCAGACTTTTTTTGCATCTCATGGAAATAAGTGTTTTGACTTCTGGTGAATCCTGGTTGGCTCGTAAATAACAGTTCAACCACACCTTAGTTTATTTTGATCAGGAGGCAGTTGGTGGCTGGTGTTAGTAATAAATGTATCAGGTGTTATTTTTTCCTTCTCCCTTTCGAAAAAATAAAAATGCCTGATTGCAGGTTAAGGCTTGAGGAGTAGGCATGGCATATTACTAAGAGGGCTCATCTCCCCATAATGATGGCCAGGCAGGTTAAAATGTGCAATCCATAGGGTTGAGATTTTTCTGGATTCTCAACTTGCTCGAAAGGCATTTCTCTGTTTCCCATCCTTCACAAAAACCAGTTCTTCTTACCAGTAATTCCAGCTAAACAGTGTCAGAACAAAGAACATCTTTTTTGCATTTCATAGATTGACTTTCTGGATAGTGCATTTAAAAAGAAGGACACAAATGATTTTTCGGTGAGTAAAAAGTAGGATGTTACATGCATTAGCAGTGCTTACCGGTAACTCACTTTACATCTAAATTATAAAAGGTCCTTTTCCCTTGATGTCCTTTTAATATTAATATTAGTAATGAAAATGAAAATGATTTGATTCTTTATTTATTTATATATAGTTAAATGAAATTTAACATAGTTAACAACTAGGAGCTTATCTGGTGAGTAGCGTTTTTGTAGGCTGTGTTAGTATCTTGGCCATCTGTTAGCGTTTGTTGAGTGTTTGATGCGTTCTGTAACATTTTGTTATAGTTTGTGAATGCACAGAGTTATGACCAGGAGGTAGTCTGGTCAGTGGCGTTTTTGTAAGCGTTGGCCAGTGTCTTGGCCGTGTATTAGCGTTTGTTTAGCGTTGGTGTGTTTCATAGCGTTTGCAGCAGTCATATGGCCTTGGGAGCCCTGGGATTGACGTTGTCCAGCAGCATTCTTGGTTAGTTCATACAGTATGTTGTCTCCCATGTGCTTGCAGCGTGTTTAGCACTCTGTTAGCTTGGCGTTTGTGGGTCAGTTTTTTGTCATTTTGCGGTTCTCGGTGTTCCCTCCCTATCCCCCCCCCTATAATTTTCTTTCCACTGAGCTATCTGGCTCAAGTGTGACGGGTGCCTGAGGGGGGCTTGGAATGGGGGGCTTGTGGCTTGGTTGCGGGTTGGACAGGCCATGCCAGTCGGGTGTTCTAGTGCCTTGAGGTTGTGATTGCGGTTGCAGCCCCCGGGCTTCTTGGGCACCCACCCTCCACTAGCGACTTGGACGTTAATTATTTATTTAATATATTTATTTATTTATTTATTTATTTTTAGTGTGATATCGAAGTCTATCATGATGTTGAGCAAAGGATAATTTATCTACATCTTGTCTCTGTTTATGACGTGTCAAGACTGTTGCAACTTTGTAAACAAGCTCCACAAGAAGCACAAAATGCTGTAAGTAGTATAATTTTCTAGAAAATTGTGAGCTTTCACAAGTCTTGAGATTCAATAATTCAGAGTTAGGCATTTTGAATCAGTCATCAAAACAAGGAAAACATTGTTAGTAACAGAAGCTACATATCAACTTATCCACATGCATAAGTTAATATTAAATTTGCAGTGTCTAAACATGTCTTGTGGAACATTGTATAAACTTTCCTTTTTAAAGTTGATTGTTATTTCATTTTTCAGGAGTCTCACCAGTACTGGATGTCACATGAATTCTATTATGCCTGTGCTCTGATGTTCCTGTTCTCTGTCTCTCATATTGTTGTTGTAAGTACATTACAAGATATTGCATATTGGCATGAAGATATGAATTTTAATTTTAAGTTGTAGGTGTAAAAGAGTGCTGTGAGCGAGTAGTATTGTTTTTAATAGGAGAAAACAAAATTCATATACAGTATTTTAAGCTATGGTGTAATGTTCTTTATATTAATATAGATATCTTATTAGACATTTTGTTGTGTAGTATCACTAGGTATTTTTACAAGTTCTGCCGTATTTTGGCGAGCCCGTAGGGGAGTCAAAATACAAACAACGACTCGAGTAAAAATTCTCAGCGATACTACACAACAAAACGTCTAATAAGAGATTTATTATCCAACACGCCAAATTGGTATGAATGTCTTGCAAGCGAATTTCGTGGATATTTATTTACAGGGAGTGCATGGTAGAAGTAGGTGAAGCGGAACAGAATTGGTGCTGAAAATCCAGCTAACTGATTGGTCAACGGCAATAAACCTGCCTAACTGGTCCTCTGGAGTACAAATACCACATGATATCTGTACTCGTCTTAAGCATTATTTGTACTCGGCGAAGTGCAGTTGGATAATAAAGACAGTAAACTGACTCTTTACACAAACAACTGTGAATAAGTGGGAAATGATGTTATCAATATCCTTACTGGTGAGGATATGGAAAATATGTACTGCTCGAGTCTTAGGTGTAGTTTTGTTAATCGTATAAATTTATGACTGTTAAGGTTATTCCTCACAATTGCACTGCGCATCCTTTCTACGCATGATTTATGGCGTCATTTAGCGCGCTCTCGTGCACGTGCACACTGAAAACATGGTGGATTTGCCTTGATATTGAGCTCTTTCAGTTGAAAAATGGCTACAGCTCATCAACGAGCATGGGCACCACAATTTTTTTTCCAGTCATTGTAATCAACTTATCATAAACTTTGCTTGAGGAAAGACTGATCTGATTTCTATTGCTGAAAATTGAATAAATAGCGAAAATAGCAAGTAAACTGTGGTCTTTTCTATTTTGTCCTATGGTAACCATGTCAAGAAATTTGGTTGAAATTTTAATCAAGGATGCAGCTTTCTGTCTAAATCAAACTTAAAAAGTTTATTTGTGTCCGATACAATGCATTGACTCCAGTTTAATGCGTGTTCTCATGAGTCTCGGTCACAAAAATTTACAATTATTACTGGGAATGCGTTCTTGTAATAAGCGTTAAATAATGCCAAAATGGGTCATTTTCAATGCCCCAGTGCTCCTTAATGAGTATGGGCACCCCCCTTTTTTATTTCAAAATTGAAGTTCTCATATGATAAATATTCAGTGGGCAAAGTTCGAACGAAAATCTATTGTCAGTTTTATTTCAGGGGAATTACCTTAAGCAGTGATGTATTTTCCAGTAAAACACCTTTGCCTGCTTAACTACATGTAAAAGGTAGAAATTTATTTAATAATTTTGGCAGTTTGGACATAAAATACTCTCACTGTTTGTACTGAGATCTTTGAACTTGTACAATTGCCAGTCAAGGCTGAACTACGGATAATTTTACCTGTGGAACTTTTTCCCTTACTAATTTTGACATTGTACAATTTTGTTCATCTGGGGTTGAAATTAATATCCATGGGTGCAGAGATCAAGGAGTTTGCAGTCTTAACATTAGTTGTAGTGATGTACTGTACAATCAACAGTCAGAACACATTATCACTTGTTTTACATGAAAACTAAAATAATGCTTTTAAAGAAATGTTTCTTTTTCCCCTCTCTGTTGTGCTGGTTCATGTATCAGATAGAATATAAAAATATCAATAATTCATAAAACTTATTTTCGTTTTCAGCTTTTGCAACCTTCACAGACATTTGATCTCAGTTACATCAGACTGTTTCGTACATTGGCTTCAACAAGGTATTTATAAATTAAAATATACACACAGTCAAACCTCCGATTGTGACCACCTCTCACAGCGACCAGTTTTCCAAAATACCAAAATGACTAATTATTAGAAACCTGTTGTCAGCAACCACCTGGCTCCTGTAAATGACAGTGACCATTTTTAGAGCTAAAATTTGAAATTTTATTTTTCGTTTTTAAACACGGAGTGATCCTACATGTATAAAAGGCAATGACACGCCCCCTTGAAGCACTTTCATTGTTGGCTTTCCCGTGCAATGGTGAAAAGCTAGAATAACGGTCGCATAACATAGAAGTCACGAAGAAATAGAGTTTTTTTTGTCAAACCAATGGAGTCATTTACGTAGAATAACATAAGGTAAATAATAAAAATACAGAGAAAATAAAACTTATATTAACACATTAGATGATGGCTCTTTGGAAGAACAAAAAACGATGAATTATCTTGGTCGCTTCACACGGAATATTCAAATTTCGCTGCTAACTAATTAAAAATAACAAAGCTGATGCCTGTGAGCTATCTGTTCCATTTATCTCAACATGCTGAGAGCGAAATGAAATTTTGTAAGAGGTGATTTTGGTTAGCCTGTGAATACAGACTGATTTTGGTGGGTCATACAATGTATTTAAAATTATTCAGGTTTATGAGCATTATGATAGTGCAAACAAAAATTATGTTAATTGAACAACACAGAGTTATTCCTCAAACTGTTCCATATTCAGAGCAAAGAAATTGGAAACAAGTACTACAAAGAAACATTACAGAACTTGAAAAATAACAAAGTGAGATTTCGCCTGAATAATTAATGACGTTAGAAAGGAAATGGAAGACTCAAGGCTGAATGCCATAAAACAACTGATTGCGTTCACAAAAGATCGACTGAATTTTAGCTGCAAGAGTGCAACAGCAGCTAATGTTGACCTTACGAAAATCTCTTTTAGATAACTGGCTGAAGAATAACAGTTACCATATTACTGTAGATAAAAATTTATACATTATCTTCACAGTCTGTTTGTATTTTTTTTCAAATTTAGTTTTCAAATTTCTAAACTGCAGAAAACTGGCAGAAAAACAGAATCTTGTGGCAACTCACTAAAATTAGACTTAAGTGAATAAGCTAATCAAATGGTTTGTTGGGATTTGTTATTGACAGGCTGAACACTTCATCCTCGTTATATAGGATCGCTCCGTGTTTAACCTCATGTAAGCCACCAGTGGACAGATAAATGAACGGAAATTGGATAATAAGGTGTTGTACATGTAAGGGGCTAATGACCGCAAAAAGATTGACCCAATATGGTGTAAGTTCTCATAAACAACTCACCTCCCATAAGCGACCACCCAGGCTTGACATTTTGGGTACAGCTGTAGTTGCTTACAGGAAGTTCAAATTTATCCATGTGTATGTATGTACAAGTCATGTACATGTATTGTGTTGTTCCAGAAAATATCCATACCCCAATCCCCATGGAAGGGATTTTTTTCTAAGACCCCCTACCCCTCTGGAAATTCCTATAAAGCTTCAACACATTTCTTTAAATTTCTGGGTCTTACAGAACCCCCCACCCCACAGGAAATTCTGATCCCTTCTGGGGGGTGGGGGGGGGGGGGTGTATGGATATTTTCTGGAAGTGTGCATTTTTGCAGACCATTGAATATGATTGTGTCACATGCTCCAAATTTACAATCAAACGTAGCTCATTTGGTGCCTTCATGTTTTCACATGATTGTGTATTCTTTTTGTTGTTGCTGCTTTCAGAACTTGTTCAAATGATAAAAATTTACAAATTTGCATTTTTAAACCAAGGCTTGGTGGTATATTGTGGTAGTCTAAAGGACTACCACAAACTGCCACTTATAAGTCCTGCACTTACAGGTATGCAACTTTGTAAGTGGAACTTGTACATGTAGTTATCTAGTATGTATTGCAGCTGAAATCTTCATTGCAGACACCAGTTACTACCTCAGATTTCCCAGCTGTTGTCTGGTGTGGAAGGCATCCCAGACATTTGGAGGCAAACAGGCCGACCCTGTATCCCCAGACTGGTCTGTTCTTTAAAGCAGGTTGGCCAATTAACTATTCTACATGTATGTTTTTCTTACATGTACACATCAGCAATAGGTGCATTCCTTTGAGGTGATCTGGATTAGGAACAGTGTTCCAAGATTGCTCAGATTATGGTGCAACAAAGGAGCTGATGAATCTGTGACCAGGGTGATTCATCAGTTCTTTTGATGTACCATAATATGAATGATCTACCAAATTTCTTGGATCACTGATCTTAAACTAAAGTAGGTCACCCCAACTTAGGAATGTGCCCATTAAATGTGAACTTTGTAACATAAATTATAAACTTATTCTTGTTCAGGACTTAAGCTGATTTCCAGTCCGTACTGCGCACTCTCGAGAGTTTGTTTACGACTTTTGTTTTGTTTCATGTAAGACGTCACAAAATGTAGCATTTTGCATGTACTTACATGAAGTAAATTCAAACTTTCATGTCAACCGCCATTTTCGACGCGAAGCTTCATGCTTCATTCTTCCTGATATATCACTTGATGAAAAACTTCACAGCTGTAAAAATCAATGAAGCTGTTGGAAAAAGAGTTTGAAAGGTCTCAAAGATAAGGTATGTGATTCTTAACGAATAACATCGATTCGCATTCCATCGAGTGAGCCGTTTGTAATGTTTATAAACATTAGGTTCTGAGACTGTGCAGTACGGACTGGAAATCATCTTTAAGAGCATAAAATCTTTAGATTAATTAACATTATTAGCCAAAAAACTGGAATCTTGCAACTGAGTACATGGTATCTGATATAGATTCTTGAATCAATTATTGTGGTCAGCCAGTGTCCAGTGACTTAAACCTAAATTATTCAAGTCCTTAACTTGGCATTGAAACTAATAAAAGAAGATGTGTACTCCCTTGATGATTTTAATTATTAAATGACATTTGTTCTTCTAGCGTGTTCCATTTGTGGACCCATCCCAAGTGGTAAGTTTTATAGAAAGACCTCACTCGGGTTAACAAGTAGTCTATCACAATCATGCAAGATATTGTATTTATTAGGACTTATTTTGTTCATTTCAGTCTGGAAAGAGCCAGGATACCTACGCAAGCAAGACTAAGGGAAAACAGCAAGTGAGTTAAATAAGAATTGATGTTGAGAGGCTCTTAACAGATGTACAAAGTAATGTCTTGGAAATTTGGTTGGGTAATGCTTAAATTTTCCTCACTTTATATCAGACCACCACACCACAGAAGAAACTTCAACATGCAGTAGAGGATCAGCTTTACAGCATTATGAGGAAGGCAAGGCTGTTAGGCAGTCTGAGGTGAGCACTATGCTTCTGGTACATCTAAATAACATAAGTTATTAAAAATAATATTTGTCGAGTAGCTTGGTCATGCCAGGGGCGGGGGCAGGGGAGAAGATCCCATTTGAAAAGGACAGGGGTGCTTAGAGGTTTTGGTATCCCATGTATATTCAGTCTCAAAAGATCCACAGCTGGAGCCATTGCAGCAGTGCCTTATACTGTAACTTATACTGACCCGGATAGGGATTTCCATGTATGACAGTGCGGTTATAAAATCCCCCAAATACAAAATGTTTGAAGCAACGATCTCTATTACTTTCAAAAATTATGAAGTGTCAGTTAATGCATTGTTTTAAGATTTATATTTCTTTTATATTCATATTTTTTATTTATTAGCCACACAACAAAACTAGGGCGATTAGTTAATGCAAATTAATAAGTGTGGAAAGAGGAAAAAGATCTACACATAATATTTATTGAGATTCATGGCAATGCGTTTATAAAGTTAACCTCCTAGGTTTGAAATGAATTTGAAGCCTGTTGCCCGCAAAACAGGGTTTGATTTCTTCACAAAATTTTCAACAACCTCCCCCATCCTTTTTATAAAGTAGTCCCCCTGGGGGGATTGGGTTACAGTATTTTTGGTGTTTTAATAGCGAGGCGCGCGAGTGACGTCATGACTCAGACAAGACTCAGACAAAAAAACTGGAATGGTGGATGATTTTGAAGATTTCTTTAACGGCTAAAGCCGGTGTTCCTAAAACACTTGTTCCCTCAGAACAAGCTTATGAGTCTCGCGGGGAATTCAGTGATTTGCATTCTATTTTTAGACTTCGCGCACTTCGCTATTGGAAGGACACTTGAAAATAGAAGTTAACTAAGAAAAGTAGAAAAACACCAAATAGATTGTACAAATTAATGAATCATTCAAGAACAGGGATGGTTAAAGATGGAGAAAGATTTAGGCCAAAGTTTTCAAGATGTACTTGTAGAAACCATATTGTAGCACCTTAAATATGAGAGTATAGCAAAGACAAACTCTTAGACATTTTTTTATAGTAAGATTTGATCATCACAAAATATCTGCAATGATTACTGTCATCTTTATCTTCACAGTTCCAGCTCGTTGTTTACTGTGAACTCAAGCCACGCCTTTGTCCACGTGCAACCGTGTTCAACAGACTTTGACCCTGTGTCAATTCTCTTGAACACTCTGGCAAAACCTGCCATCAACACACAGTGGGGTAAGTTGTAACATGTGTAATTTTTTTTTGACAATTTTGTCAGCTATTTTAATGATTTCGCTGTTAAATATTTCCATAGTGGAATCAAGCACTCTGCTGAGAAACAGCAAATTTCTAAAAAGAGAGATTCCAGAATCAGGAGGGGACAGTGACTTGATGAATTCCACGGACGATGTGTTGTTCAGAGATTACCTCAAGCAACAGATCGATCATCTGATGACAGGAGATGCTGGTCGTGATGGGGTAGCTGAGGGACGGCGAGGAACTCATGTGGAGGTACAGGACATTATATAAACATTATCCTCCATTGAGCCAGCCTGTAAGCGGGCTCACTTCGGAGCACAAACTTGTGCGAAATCATTTCTTCGCGCCTCTTCACCAGACTCCTTCCCGCTGGATCGCTTTGCTCTTCGCTGCTCGCGCGACCATTTGGCGCGAAAATGCACTGTATGCTTGAATGTATCCCCGGGATATTATCTGTTCTGAGAAGCGAGCAGTTTTCCGAGCGTTTACCTCGAGGAAAACTTTGAACTTTGGGGAACAGATAAAAGATTTCTGAAGCGCTTGCGTCACCTTGTCATAGGAGAAGAATTTATCCGGCTATATTTTCGCACCAAATGCAGGCTATAATGTTTATTGTCCTTAAATATAATTTTTTGCAATACACGCAGTTTTGAAAATTGGGGAATATCATTCGGGTATTTCTGAGCTGGGGCATGCTCAATCACGTAGACCCTCTCCCTTCTAATAAGTTTCTTTGTCAGCAACCCCCCCCCCCCCCCCCCCGTACTTCCTCACAGCTGGATGCCGATGATATGTACACGTAAACATTTATTTACCTTGTTCTTTCTAGTTCAGGTACATTTACCTTAAGAAATCCTCTGATCTATTACTTTGTACACTTATCTTGTTACATGTATAAGTTGTTTAATTTTTTTTCCGCGTACGTTGGTGCTCTCAGGTTCCTTCATGTCGCCTGTGGGCACGCGTGTCGTTGGCGCTGTTTGAGTTTTTCCTAACTCCAAAGAGTGACTTGATTGCTCCTCTCTCGGCAATGGCGTCTCATCTGGATCTCGACATGAAGTTTTCCGAGGCGTAAGTGTTGAGTTCATTACTCATTGTTCCATTAACGCGTTCACAGGTGGGTTACAAAGTGAATTGTTGTGGCGTGCATCTTGTACAGCTGTAGAAGCTGAATATTCCAAAAAAACGTGGCATATATACCTGTATATCGATACTAAAACGAAACAAAAACTCAAACTTGGTTTTCCATGAGATTAGCAGAGGAAGTATCCCGTTTCCAATCAGTAAACTTAAGCAAACAAGAAGTCGAAATGTTCAACCAGGTCACTGGAAAATCACTTTGCAAGATAATTTGTTCTTCCCATGCTTCACTTAATTAAAGGCCAGGCCACTGCAGGGGGCATGTTAGGGCCGGCCATAGTTTCCTCGTGTGACATGCTCGTTTTTACGAAAAATTCCTGTAGTTTTGTCCCGCAACTTGTTACTTGAAATTCAGCTGGTTTGAATTCGCGCGTCTGGAAGCAAGGACAAAATGGCCTCAATTTTCAATGTCATATACTAATAGTGTGCACTGCTACAACATTGAAATGAACTCATATCCGCTGTGTCTCCACCAGCTTGTGTACTGTCCACAAAACATGCGGCATACACACAAAGGGTCTTGCCCCTGCTTCACTTCTCTACAGCATGACGCAATTAGTGTGTGCCGACCTTGATGGTTAAATTAGATTATGTTTATCCATCTAGTGTACATGTGTACTTGTGCTTGTTTTTCCCTCAACACCTGCACGATTATGAGTCCTTCTTTAGATTCTATACATACCTGTTCTTCGTTACTCCCATGAAATCTGGAGACCTGTCTCATAGAGTACCGTGTACATGCGTGGAAAAGGAGAATGACACGTTTTCCATGGTATCTCTTTTCCACAGCATACAGGCTTTGCACGGTACTCTATAACTAGTGGGTACTTCGGCAAAATGCCTCGTCGCAGATGTGGACAATTATTTTCTTCAATATTTCCTTTATTCTATCCAGGCGCTGTCGGAAGGCCATACCTGTGGCCACGAGTGCTTACTTAGAAAATTTACCATCACACTATACTCAGAATGTGCACCTGAGCCAGGTTAGAGACTTTGTTATGTAATTTCTCGGGACTACTTATAGACGTTTTGTAGTTTTGTACTCGCTTTGACATAAAGGTAATTCAAACTAATACAGTGGTTGTTTATCGTATTTTCAGCTGTCTCAAGCTCTCCGAGTGTTTTCTTTGCACGCTCGCGGACCTGCTTTTGAACACTACGCAGCTCAATTTCAGGATGAGTGTAATAAGGTTTGTTGTTGTGTTTTTTTTTCTTATTTGGATTTGTCAAGTGTTAGACGACAATAAGAAAAAATTTAAAAAAAATAAGAAAAGGTTTGCCCTGTTCAAAAATTTGATAAACACCTCACTGAGTTTGCTTTGCGATGAATTACCTTTCTAGTCTTTTGTCAGCTACTTGAATGAGCATTTCCTCATAATTATTAAGAGGGCGTGGTTTGACTGTTCTTAGATGTCACCAAAAATGTAATTATTTTAATGTATTTCTTTGCAATAATCATGAAGGTATGGATGAATGGAAGACAACTGTGCGAGGAGCGCAGCTTAACAGGCCGCCATTGTGTTTATCCGGTAAGCTATGTTTATTTTCTTTTTTTTTTCTTTTTTGCTTTTTACAGTTGAGCTTAAGGCCTGGTTTAAACGTCGCATTTTACGTGCGCCGAATCGAATTGCGGTATTGAGTGCATGTAAAATGCGACGTCTAAATCAATTAAATGGGACATATTTCAATTCAATGCGAGTTCAGTCGATCCAGTCGAATATAAGACTTAAGTCCGACAGTTGATTTAAACACCACATTTTACATGTGCCGAATCGAATTCATAATTATGCTAAATAAATTACGTTTTCTCGAATGGGAATTAACATGTCGCTCGCGCTCAGGAATTTTATTCGGCAAAAAAAATGCGACGTTTAAATCAAATCGGCCGAACTTATTCATTCGAGCCAACTAAAATTGGTATTTGATTCAGCGCATGTAAAATGCGACGTTTAAACCAGGCCTATTCCTTTTTAAGGTCTTCATTCGCAACCCTTGCAATCTTCCCCAATCCTTGTCATGTCATTCTTCATTGTTTCTGATTATAAGTTATTATTTAGCGATCATTGAATGAGGCTGAGTAGGATATGAAGAATTCTGCAGATCAAGGAGGGTGTTATCCACAGAGGCCGAAGGCCGAGGTGGATAACACCCTCCGAGATCTGCAGAATTCTTCATATCCTACGAAAGCCGATTTATTATTCATTCAAAATATTTCCCCGTTCTTTAAGGAGTTTCGCCATTTCGCTCTTTGTTTTTCTGCTCACAAAAAATAACACAATCTCGTCCCCAGGTTTTCTCGGTCAACGGTTCAATAATCCGTAGCGGGCTGCACTTTTGACGTCATTTTGACGTCATCGGTTCAATAATTTTCTGCAAGCTGCACTTTTGACGTCATTGATTCAATATGACGAAGATTCTTTCCAAATTTGGTGAACAGCAGCTGGTTATGGTGAATTATGCGTGTGGTTTTAACCAATCAGAAACGGGGAAATATTTTGAATGAATAATAATTAATATTACGGCTCTCTACCGGCTCAATAAACTTACATGGTGCCAAGTCGAGCGATCTTATTACAATGTTACAAGTCTGAGATTTATGTACTGTATCACTGGCCCAAAAAATGCAAGCACAAACTTTATTTGGTGTGCTATAAGTAAACGTTTAGTAACGGTATTCTATGGACCAAGAGGAAAAGGTGCCGCTATAACTGAGTTAAAATCAGGGAAGAAAAGTCGTTGTACTGTTCTTTTTCCTTTTTTTCTGTTATTTTGCAAGTCACTTCTCACGATGCTTTGGGAAGAACGCTGCTTTCAGAGATCGCTAATTTTGAAACTTAACCGTGGCTTACTTAGTCGTATATTGTCATAATTTCCACGTTTTACGCCCCAGTACCACCGAGTCCCGGCCGAAGGAGAACTTCCCTCTGACCCAGTCTCTGATGAGTCTAAGGAGTTGGGCGTCATTCCATGTAAGCCTCACTCAAGTCGGATCACCAGTGTCTGTGCTTGCAACTGTGGAAGAATACAAGATCATAGAGAAGACCCTTTTGATCTCAAGGTAAGAAATCACTGCTTTGGTTTTACAGGTATAAGAGTAGTTTTCAATTGAGTGTCGTGAAACCATAACCAAACCAATCACTTACCAATTAGACTACTCACTCCCCAGCCAATCTCAAAACCAACAGTACAGTAATTGACTGTTAACATTCGACATTCAATTGAAAGCCGCTCTAAAACATGAACACATGTTACGTTTCCGGTCAGTACCTTGAGTTCGAGAATAGGTTGCGTAAAATAAGATGATTTGAGATTCAAATATTTGTTATCTGCAGTTTGTAATCCCATGCTTCAGAATACAGTATGCCCTTGTTCGTTCGGTCAGTCCGTCGGTGGATGGCGCGGAGATATTAGCTGCATAAGCTACCCCAAAATCGGAGGGTAATGAAGTAATATATGTATGTCGTTCGTTTTCTCTGTCCGGCTTTCGATGGTTCGTTGGTTAGTTTCTTGGTTGGTTGGTGGTCGATTTCTTAGTTGGTTAACTAGCTCATTAATTCTTTGTTTGTTTATTTGTTTGTGCCTGTGATTATTAGTTTCTTGTTTTCAATTAATCTTAAATCTAATCAATTATTTTCAGGCAGCTAACTTGGACTTCTTCCACTTGCTAGAAACAAAATGTTGTTCCTTTCTGGTTCATCTCATCTTTCCATTTCATCCTATCGTCTCGTCTACAAAAGTTTTGAACAAAGTCCCAGATGAACCAGCCGATGAGGGACCCCTCCTGGAAATGCCCTCAGATATCACAAGCCCTTCAGGCGAGGAAGTCAATTCTGGGGAAGGTGTTGACGAAGAACATGTGGGAAATGAAACATCTGTCGGTGAAAGCTTGGTTCCATCTGTTGCTCCCCCGAGTGGAGCGATACCCATCCCCAACGCAGGAATTCCCAGCGGAGCGGAGAAGGTTGGGAGCATGGGACACAGCGTGAGCTCCACATACGGAACGAGTGGGTACCAGTCTACGCTCGATATGATGAGTCATGAAGGGCCTGAATTCAAGAGTATGCTGTCCGAATATAAGAGCGTCATCTCCGTAGGAATTCCAGGTGAAATGAGCGTGGGGTATTCCCAAGATAACTTCCCAACGGGAGGTGAGCAATCCCATCGCGTGAATTCTCCCAAGAGGTTTTCATCACAACGCCAAGAAATAGAAGAGATCTATTTGGAAACCATGTTGACCAGCGACTCGCCAGCTGGTGTACTACCTCGCTTTCCTTCCTGGTCGCTCTACCGTCTGGGCAGCGCCAGCGGGTATAGTCCCGCAAAGGGTCTGGACCAACCGGGATTTTTCCCGAACAGCAACTATCTATTAGCTTGGGACATTCCTTTACTGAATGACAGCCAATCGGATTTAACGAGCCAGTTTGATGGACAGGGAAAACATCTTGGTTCCAAGCAAATGACGGAAGAAGCGTGGCCTACGTTGAATGAACTTCCTTCCGCGGGAAGTAATATTTCGTCACTTCCTCTGCACCAGGCTCTGTCTTACGCTCGTCGTCAATGTGCAGATTACAAAGGAAACACTCCGCCTTTAGTTTCAAATTCGGCACCAGGCAAAGGTACCTCCGGCCCTTCTCGACAGCGAGGGAGGCCTTCTCGTGAGGGGGCGTTACCAACGGTGAGGGCTTACATAGGAGAGGAATACGAGTGTCCCAGGGGACATCGGTGAGTATACGAGGATTGCTTGTACTCTAAAAGAATCTTAAGTGAATGTGCAAGTTGTTCTTAAGTTGTGATCTGCGTGAGATGTTTTCATAAGAATTGTAATCCTAATTTCCGCATCTTAACTACAGTTGGAGCTCTGCCCGATTAAAACCTGCGTATTTACTTCCTGACCGTCAAGTATAATGGCAGAACTAACATTGCAGTACAAATTTGTTGTATGAAATCATTGCAGTCTCCCTTTTCGCTCGTCTTCCGACGTCCTCGCTACTAGCAGCTCGCACGTCACGCTCACGGTCACGCTCGCTCACTAGTTTAGCGTTCTTTCTCGCGGATTTTTGAGGGAGAGACTGCTTGCAGTCTAAATGCTCGGGGGTTTGAGAATGTAATGGACGCTTTAGCTTGCGACCTACATGTAAGTAGAGGCTTGAGGTAATTTGAAACTCAAAAAAGTACCTGCTATTATCCCTTTTTAGTAATACCATATACCGTTTTCAGTTTTGTTTCAACACGTTTTGCATTCAATTTAGGCTTCCGCCAAATTTTGGTTATGTTTGATACCACACAGTGAGGAACGGACTAAATTCCAGGTCCTTGAAGATACACATAATTAAATATTCCCCTCGTTACATTAAAACAGTCAACCACTTCCCAACTTATGTTCCGTCCTTTCTCAAGGTTCATTTGCTCAGGCCCTGACAAGATGGTGAAAGCGACCAGTTCCGGTCACGTGAAGGAAACAGCCCACAAGCTGGTGACGTCAGACATGCCTCTGTACTTCCCATGCCCCTGTCGGTCGTCAAAACCTCTCATGGCACAGATGATGCGCGTCTTTGTTGTCACACCTGATTCACCCGTACTTGTGACTCTTAACCCGCGGGTTCAACCGTCTGCCCCGCCATGTCCTGTGTTCTACCCGGGGATTAATGCGGGCGTCAGTCTTCCTCCGGGAAGTTTCTGCGTTCTAAGACTTCCGTACGTGTACGTATCAGAAGAAGGCCCCATTCTGCCACCCAGTGATTCACAGCCTCTGTTGTCGTGTCGCGTTCTGAAGGGGATGTTTTCTTCGATGGGGCATGTTCAGGACGTCCCAAGGAGCAATGTGATGGAAGGAAAGCGTTGACGTTTTGAACCTCACCGAAGGAAGTGAACTCTGCAGCGTTCAAAGTGATGTGTCAGACAGAGAGGGGAGCGAGCGTTAAACACTGATACATCTACTAACCTGTTGCTCTCTGATGAGTCATTGCTGAGCATTGGGATGCACCTTTCGTCTTTGGACAAGTAAAACTGTCTCCTTTCCAAGGTGTAATCTGCTTACCCTTAAGTGAAAATTGTACTACTTTTCGTTTACGAGAAACATTGTGCACTCAAGCCATTTAAAGAATTGTTTTACATGTAGTAACTACAATCCCAGCGAAACGTCCTTGGGACACATGACAAAATGCCAACCGGTGGAACAATATTCTCTCCCCCTCCTCCTCGCCAAAGCAATGTTGGAATGGTCGCACTACTTTGGACGAATCACCATCAGTATTGAGTTGGTGGTTTGGAGGTTGAGTTTTGATAGAGGCGGGTAGAAAGATCATATGTTGGCAAAAATGCAAAGTGTCCCAAAACTTTTGGTTTGGATAATAGTGTTAACTTGCAGAGTTAGCGTTCTGGTTTTGCTCTGCGGACAATGACCTCAAGAATCCTTCAGTTTAGTGCTCGGTTGTGGTCGGCGTGCTAGGTAGTATTAAAAATCTCTGAGAACAAGGACAAGAACAAGAGGAAAGAGGATAAGAACTAATGCAAGCTAAAACAAAATCGAGGTGGGAGGAGATCGGCTGGAGTTTTAGCCCCTTGGCACGTTTCGGTGCTTCACCATTCTCGATAAATTGCCATGGAGGATAAAGGAAGTTATTACCCAAATATCAGGTGTTTTTGTACGTTATAAGGTTTTAGCCGTTCTTAGTGTCAACGTGCTTATTAAAACTTCTAACAAAAAAAAACTGTGTATGTGAAGGGCAAGATCAAAGACACTACAATGCCATATATTTCACTCAATTTTTTCTGCAACAATACCAAGAAACAGCAAAAGTGCTGTAACCAGTCAATCTTAAACCGCCAAAACTTGCTACAAAGAACCAACATGCTAGTCGAAACAAATTTGTGGTTATAACCCGTTACAAAATTACAATATCAGTGGGGGATTCAGGCTCGCACACATTTCCATTTGTTGTCAGTCAAAAATTCGAATATTCGATTGATACAGTCATAATTCATATTGTGCATTTCACTCAAGTTTTTTTTCTAAAATGCAAAGAAACAGCAAAACTGCTATTTCAAGTCAATCAACACACGACATTAGATTTAAACGGCCGCCGAACCTTGTTTTTAACACAAATTAAATGCTACGTGCACAAGTAACAACGGTGTATTAATAACCAGTTAGAAAACTGCAATGTGACGGATTCACACTTGAATCCATGAGGTAGTGCAGGCTTGGAAATCACTCAAACACAATTTCGATTTTCCTTTTTTTTTCAAATTCACTGTCATCTTTGCACCGAACTATGTAAGCACACACGATCTAATGTTCGATTGATAATGTCATAATTCATGTTCTTCGGTATTTCCACTCTTCTAAAACCGTCAAAATATTGTTTCAGTCACTCGACATAATAATAATAACATTTATAATGCGCAAATTCCATATAATGTTCAAATGCAAGCGATTAGATTAGATTAATTCCCAATTCCCCTGTCCACTGCAACGGCGCGCCCTTTAGACGTTTTTTTTTTCAGAGGGAAGTTCAATTGCCAGTTGCCGTGCTTCTCAAACACAAATTTCGTACATCCCTGATTCACTGTGAAAAGTAAATACATGTTACCAGCCCCTACAGTATCAAGATCTAAGGTTCCGTGTTGTCATCATTATCGACGCAGCGGAAGGAATAGCCAAAGTTGCAAACAATAGCTTTTTGTCTTTCATTTTCCTGCAATGTGATTGATTAGTTTAAAAGAAAGCCTTGAAATCTGATTGTTGTTTTGTTTTACTGTCCCATCTCATGGCTGAGAAAAAGATGGGATTTAGAGTAAAAGATAGTGTGATTCGTGAATAAATCGCACCGCTGAGAGACAATCACATTGCATGGATAACCCAGTGATTTCAAAATGGATTTAATAAATTTGTATCTACAATCTTGGACAGTATAAAATGACACAATTACCCCCCATCCCCCCAAAGCAATGATGAAGGCGCGAAAGAGCAAAGCGCGCCATTTTGGCATCATTGAAATGGGGTGGGGGGGGGGGGGGGGGTCAGAGCTCAAGGGTAACGCTGATAATCTAAGTTTAGGTACTACAAGTAAAGTGTATTTTGGTAACAATGAATAAATTGAGGCTTAATTCTAACCCCGACTTTCCAGAGCATACATAGAGATTAACAACGATCCATGTCAATGCTCGGAAAGCTCAGTACAAACTCCATTAGCAAAAACGAACACCAGACAAAGCACTAAGCTGCAATCTAAATTCTAAAGACAACTTCAAATTTCACATTAAGCCAGATATTAAGTACAGAACAATCTATCGTATTTCTCAGGAGCTGATCAGTAAAACTATAGAGTCCATGAATAGCCGTAATCGCTGACATAATAGGAAATAATGGCGAAAAACTGAAGTCATTAAAAAGCCGTACCGTTCTCTACAGGCGCTCAGGCTTGTACTATGTTAAAACGATTCTTGCACGTTTTTGTGATAGTTTACGACAAACTTCATACGATTTAAGGTTGGTTTTTGGACGGTTTAAGACGGTTTTCTGACGATTTTGGCGATCAATTAAATAAACGGCAATGAACTAAGAGTTGTTTTTTTACTGCCCTTCTACAAAACCGTGGTTAACCGTAAAGAATCGTCACTAGACAACTTGTCAGATCGTTGAATTTTATTTCAACGCAGATAGAAATCGTGTCAGACATCTTTTTAAAAATCTCTTTTACAGAAACGAAATAGTTCAAAACACTAATATCTAATAACGGCCTGGAAAGTTAAGGCTTTAAAAATAACGGGCTGAAAGCGTGAGGGTTAAAGTGGCGCATTGCATATGCGCATAAGTCGCAGGTCTAAGTGGCGTGCATGAACTCTCTCCGGATCGAGACCGTTTTTTTTTTTCCTTTCTGCGGGTAATATAAGTTGAACTGTCTTTTTTTCCGTCGTAAAATTCGCTGGCAAAGAATGCCAGCGCACTGGTATTCACTCCGTCTCCCTCACATTAATGAGCCCTCCCTCCACATACACCTCATATTGCCACCTTGTCAGCGGTGCAAAAAAAATCAACCGGTTTGAAAGTATCGATAAAATACTTTTAAAAGGGCCAAAATTCAAGGTTAAGTTCTGAAAAACCAAGAAAGGAAGCTTAATCGGAGATGTGCAGTGTTTAATATTTTTCATGATTTCCCACGCGTGCAACTAACCAACAATAAAAATATGTTTGGCTTGGTTAGAGAAATAACTTCGCTTTTCTGGGACAACACTTCAACGCGCATTTATGCATATTCAATTTTCATATCACTAAGATACATGATACCAAAATAAACCATGTTGTGATTTTATTTCAATTCTCAGTGCTTGAGTCGCGAACAGATATCATAAGATTTTCGTTCCGCTAACGTTCTTTTCCCTTGGTTAGCGAGCGTGCGACAACAGATCAGATGTGATCTGCATAGCAAAATAGCTTCTTGTAACGCCAGTGTCCTTCTCAGACAATCTTGGACAGTATAAAATGGAACGATTATCCCCCACCCCCCCCCCCCCCCAAAGCAATGATGAAGGCGCGAAAGAGCAAAAGCGCGCCATTTTGGCATCATTCAAATGGGGGGAGGGGTGGTCCAGATGTTCCAATTATTTTGTCCCAGACTGTAGTAGGAGGGTCATGAAGGGGTAAAATGGGAGCTGGGATTTGCCTTTTTTAGAGGCTGGGAAATGGGATTTTGTGCACTGGGACTGGGATTCGTGAAACAAAAACAATAGAAAAATGGGAATGGGATTTCAATTTGAGCAACACAGGCTGGGATTGTGGGATTTGAGCTGGAATTTGAAAAAAA
>JAHPZR010008069.1:60000-62500 GCA_019787425.1 Platygyra sinensis
TTTTATATACCATTTTGGTAGAAAAGGTACCCCTTTTATATAACTTTTATTAATAAAAGGTACCCCTTTCACAGACCTACTTTAGAAAGTTTTGTGTTTCATTTTCATGTAGTGCTTAAAGGGGCTCAGTCACGTATGAAAAGCTTAGCAATACTTTTCAAATTCGTTGTTTGCAATCCGCGTCAATCTTCTCCATCCTTAACCATCCTTGTTCCTTTATGGTTTATTATCGTCTCTTTGATGTTTTTCTATCTTTGCAAAGTGTTATTTTTAGGTTTCCTTCAATTTAACGGTTATTTTTTTCGATGTTCAAAATAACTCAAGATGCCGTGACTGAGCCCCTTTAATAAATAAACTGATACAGCCATAAGGGGCGTCTATTCGAAATAGTTTAATTAAAGGCCCTTTTGAATACCTTAATGACCAATTCCCCTACCCTTTTATATACCTCAACTTGTAAAATCCCCTACCCTTTTATATACCTGAAGCCTGAAAAAGGTACCCCTTTTGGGCGGAGCTTCCCTGATAGGCCATTATAGGGAGTAGCCCCCCCCCCCCCCTCCCGGGAAAAGAATACAACACCATATATAGAAATTTGTCCTAAAAGCCTCGGAGCCATATGATCAATCGAACGTGGCCTATTATATTTATGCCCATAGTTGATCACTCAGAAATTTTGCATTTTACCTCTTTCCCCATTAACAATAAACAAGACAGCCTTCAGCACAGATCTCTTGTGGTTCCTGTTTTTAACACAAATAGCTATGGCCGTCGTGCTTTTTCAGTTGTTGGGCGGCTTCTTTCGAACAGTCTTCCTCAGCATATTAGGGATGCTGGATCACTTGGCATTTTTAAAAGACAGCTTAAAACTGCTCTTTTTATATGCGTTTTTTAGATTTATGAAATGATTTTGGTGTTTTATAATCTAACTAACTATTTTTAACTATTTCTTAACTATTTTTTTTAGCTATTTTTAACTTTGACTTTGTAAATAGCGCCTTATAATGGACCCATGGGAAAAGGCGCTCTATAAATGTCTTATTATTATTATCTGTGCCTTTTTTGTTGTGTGCCTCCATTTGGCTCGAAAATATGCCTTGATATTTAGCTATATTTGTCTGAGGACATAATCTTCCGATAAGCAAACAGTTTTTCGAGAGGAACAGATGATGTTCGCGGACAATATCCGAGCATATTTTCTCCCCAAATGAAGGCTATTGCGTTTATTATCCTTCAAATCTCTTTCGCGTCGTGTGCAGTTTGGAAAATTGGGAATATAATAAACAAAAGCCTCCATTTGGCGCAAAAATTTGCTAGGATATTTGCCCGTGGACATTATCTGTCCGAAAAGCGAAGAGTTTTCCGTGAGCGTAGCTCGTGGGAAACTGTGAGCTACAAGGTACAGATAATGTCCAAGGACAAATATCTGAGCATATTTTCTCCCCAAATGGAGGCTATGGTGTTTATTATACTTCAAATCTTTTTCACAATGCGTGCAGTTATATTTAGCAATTGTTGAGTGAGGCTAAGTAGGATATGAAGAATTCTGCAGATCAAGGAGGTTGTTATCCACAGAGGCCGAAGGCCGAGGTGGATAACACTCTCTGAGATCTGCAGAATTCTTCATATCCTGTGAAAGCCGAATTCAATAACTGCTTTATTATTCATTCAAAATATTTCCCATTCTTAAAGGAGTTTTGCCATTTCGCTCTTTGTTTTTCTGCTCACCAAAAATAACACAATCTCGTCCCAGGTTTTCTCGGTCAATGGTTCAATAATCAGCAACAGGCTGCACTTCTGATGTCATTGGTTCAATATGACATAGATTCTTTTTTAAATTTGGTCAACAGCAGCTGGTTATGGTGAATTAGTGTATACACACTCAGAGTGATCTTGGTGTTTTAAGCAATCTGATTGGTTCGCTATCTCTAGCTAATGAGCATTATTCCCCCCCCCCTACCGAGTGAATTATGCGTAAGCCAAACAAAACAAAATTGCACGTTTTCCACGCATGAATTGAGAGGTCAATTACATTGATTTTTAATGGTTTCCTTCCGAAAATGTTGTTGAGATCACTTCCTGTGTATATACTAAAACAATTATTCTTCTCAATCTCGGTGAATAGTGGCAGATTATCTACCTCGATTTCAAAGAATAATTGTTAATTATGCATGTGGTTTTAACCAATCAGAAACCGTGACATATTTTGAATGAATACTAATTAACAATTATTCACCGAAGTTGAGGTAAATATCCACCACTTTCACCGACACTCAGAGGTGAATAATTGTTTTAGTATATACCCACACAAGCTGAATAACTAGCGGCCCAAAGGGTAACTTTATTTGTGACAATATGCCGACAAAAGCCATTTTGTTTTTCTTCGGCTGCTAGGAGGTGAAAAGTACTTGGCTAATCACATTCGAGCTAGCCAATCAGCGCACACGAAAAGCACTCTTCACTAGTTGTGTGGTATATACTAATCTTGGATATTACCCAG
>JAHPZR010008069.1:67500-76653 GCA_019787425.1 Platygyra sinensis
CTAAGTTCACAGAGTGTTTAAAACGGTTTAAGTGTCAGTAGGAAAAACGTTTATCTCATTCACCCTAGGTCTGAATAACGTAATATTCTACCTGCTGGGATTCTTACTCACAACATGGTAATAAGTTTATGGGAAATCGCAACTTGGCCTCCGTGAACAAAACTAGGACCAGGCGAAAGTAGAACGCTCACAGGCTAGATCAACGCTTCGACTTACTCTGTCGGGGGTGGAAGGTGGGTCGCCTGTGTTAACTCTTCGCAGTTCGCGGCCTCGAGTCCCAGTGATGGATGCCACACATGTTAAATTCTGTTATGACCCCACGTGCACCTTTGCCATATTCCTCAGGGTACAATTTACACTGCAAATTGAGTTTTGCTTTGCATAGAGGAGGTACTGAAAACGGCTCAGCGTATGTGCTCGTACCAACTTTTATCATTTATTTCCAATGTTTATAAACACAACTCGGGAGAAATGTAGATTCCCCTTTGTAATGTTTCGAACTCCATGTACAAAGTACCCTTCTTCTTTTTTAATTACCACAACACACTGTGGAAATACCAGGATTTCTCCTTTTACTAAGAAATCATATCTTCATCGCACGCAGTTAAACATACTATTTTGATCCTTTCACATGTGAGGATATTGGTGTTGCCATAGTTACTAAAATGATCACCATCGCTATGGTTGCATAATCCCTTAAAAAGTACTTAGATATGTTGCTGTATAATTGAAACATCATCGGTGCCTCCTCGGAAATCTTCGGTAATCTTCGGAAAATGTCCGAAAAATTGTCGAAACGTTTCCCCATACCTTCGGAACAATTTGGAGAAATCTTCGAAAATCTTCGGAAAATGGTCGAAAATCGTCGGAAAATCGTCAAAAACGTCGTCATTAGTACGTTCATGTAAATAAACAGAATATTACATGCCCGCTTGTGGATATGAATTTTATATCTTCTTGTGTTTCAACTCGAAATGAGATATTGAGTTGAGCACTCGACAGATAAAATTCATATCCACTCGCGGTCATGTAATATCCTCTATTCTCAACTATGTTAAGGAATGGCATTTATCCAGTACAGACCACCGCAGAGCAGGCCGCTTTTGATCTAAAGCGACGCTGTCTTTATCCCTAAGGGAGCCAAAAACTCTCCACAAACAAAATTTGAGTATCCTTAAGGTGGCTCGATCGGATTTTTAAGTCACGATACCGTTCAACTTAGAGCGACTAGAGCACCACCATTATCAATCCAACTGAAAATCAAACGTTAGTGGTTCGCTTGAGAAAGATGAAAGTTTCAAATGTGGTACATTTCACCAAGATCTGAGTTACCATGGCAACGAAATGACGCCATGCCCCATTTTACATAAGACCGAATAACTTGCCTCCAGACATAAATTCGGAGATACGACGTCGGGATCTCGGACTTGACATAGCTGCCTCAACGATGGCAAAATTGTAAAAAAATCTATAAGAGGGTTTTCGAGAAAATTACGAGTGAATTTTTAAGGTGTCAAAATGCAACAGAAGCAAAGTTGTTTTAAATGTTATTGCAAACTATGTCCACAAGACTTGACTAAATGTCGTTCTGGTCTTAAATGAATCTTCTAACATATAATTACCTCGAGTGAAAATCTCAGAGAAATCGCTCCGTTTGATTTTCAGAAACATTGGCGTGAATATCAACTGGTGTAGGCCGTCATTTTGCATTTTATCAAAAATTGCCCCTAAAATTCTTAAATTGGGTGAGAATTAAAAACCGCTCGATGAATTTTTTTTATACTTGGCCCTCAATAAGATTAATCCATATTTAACGTAATACCAGAGATTCAAATAAATTGAAACATTTTTAGGCTGCTAATTTTCAACGTCCACTCAGGAAAATATTGCGCTTATTTTCACTCATGTTGTTTGTTGTCTTCATTATAATTTTCTATTGTCTCGAAATACCATGCTATTGTACATTTCTGTATATCATGAATTCATAAAACACGCGATTGCTTTCCGGTAAATTTCCGAGGCATGCTAAAATATCCCGAGCTAGCACTACAATAACAATAAATGTTATTGTAGTGCTAGCTCGGGATATTTTAGCATGCCTCGGAAATTTACCGGAAAGCAATCGCGTGTTTTATGAATTCATGATATACAGAAATGTACAATAGCATGGTATTTCGAGACAATAGAAAATTATAATGAAGACAACAAACAACATGAGTGAAAATAAGCGCAATATTTTCCTGAGTGGACGTTGAAAATTAGCAGCCTAAAAATGTTTCAATTTATTTGAATCTCTGGTATTACGTTAAATATGGATTAATCTTATTGAGGGCCAAGTATAAAAAAAATTCATCGAGCGGTTTTTAATTCTCACCCAATTTAAGAATTTTAGGGGCAATTTTTGATAAAATGCAAAATGACGGCCTACACCAGTTGATATTCACGCCAATGTTTCTGAAAATCAAACGGAGCGATTTCTCTGAGATTTTCACTCGAGGTAATTATATGTTAGAAGATTCATTTAAGACCAGAACGACATTTAGTCAAGTCTTGTGGACATAGTTTGCAATAACATTTAAAACAACTTTGCTTCTGTTGCATTTTGACACCTTAAAAATTCACTCGTAATTTTCTCGAAAACCCTCTTATAGATTTTTTTACAATTTTGCCATCGTTGAGGCAGCTATGTCAAGTCCGAGATCCCGACGTCGTATCTCCGAATTTATGTCTGGAGGCAAGTTATTCGGTCTTATGTAAAATGGGGCATGGCGTCATTTCGTTGCCATGGTAACTCAGATCTTGGTGAAATGTACCACATTTGAAACTTTCATCTTTCTCAAGCGAACCACTAACGTTTGATTTTCAGTTGGATTGATAATGGTGGTGCTCTAGTCGCTCTAAGTTGAACGGTATCGTGACTTAAAAATCCGATCGAGCCACCTTAAACTCCTTCAGGTGTAGTAAATGGTGGTCGCGTGACTTGTGACGTCACAGGCTGCTCAAGTTGAATTCTTAACTGGGCCAAAGATAGTGAGCTATCACGAAAAACTAACCATAAGAAAATTTTTAACCACTTCTAAGGCAACTATTTCTGTCCTGAATGGATGAACTACTCAAATATTTAAGGCTATATATGGAAAGACAGAAGGTCGCGTGACTCTTTTACGTAATAACTTCTAAACTGAATTTTTTAGTCAGCCATTCAGGACAGATTCCTGCAGGGGCCATTAGCACAATTGCTAAATACTACATCGCGCAGAATCCATTGTCTTTCGCGACATGCACTTGCAGTTCTAAGGGCGGCAAAATAATTTGCATGTCTAGAACTAGTCGGCTGTGATTGGTTAACAGCTTCAGCATTGCATATTGGAATACTTTAGTGTCCTTCGCAGATTTTCAGCTGCTGTCAATCAAACGGTTGAATGCGTAGAAAGTAAGTCCAAGGTGCGATAGAGTTAACAATAGCGCACTAATCAAGGCAGGCCGCACTCTTCACAAAGCGTTTTTACAAATTCGTGTGCAGCGATATTTTTATTCGACTCAAAGGCTAACTAACTCTTGTTGGTACAAACGCTTTCTGAATTATCGAAATAGTCCCATGTACAACGGGCGGTTTGAAGAGCTTAACCTGGATAGGAGCGCTTTTTTTTTTCCACGCGCGAAAGGCGGCGGACTGGAAAACTCAAACGAAAACAAAACGGCGGTGGTCATAAGTGTAGACCTGGTTTAAAACGTCGCATTTTAACCATGCGCCGAATAAATGCTAATTTGAGTCGGACTCGAATGAATACGTTCGGCTGTTTGATTTAAACGTCGCATTTTTTGCCGAATAAAATTGCTGAGCGGGAGCGACGTGTTTTAAATACCCTTTCGAGCAAACATAAATTATTTAACATAATTTGAATTGGAATCGGCACATGCAAAATACGACGTCGAATATTCGACTGACTCGCATCGAATATAAATATGTCGCATTTAATTGATTTAGACGTCGCATTTTACATGCACTTTATTTGGCAATTCGATTCGGAGCATGTAAAATGCGAAGTTTAAACCGGGCTTTTAGTTGTGATCAGATGAATTTTTCTGCGATCAATGTAATTTTTGTCTTAAACATGGTATTCGCCTCCGAGACAGGAACATTAAGAGCTCAAATAAAAGTGGCATGATCATAGGCCATTCTGAGTAATCGATGCGTAAATCACACGTATCTAACTCGCTTTGTTTATATACTTGGCTGAAATTTAGTTGATTACTAGAAAACGTCTGCAAAGGAGACCGTAAAAAGTTTTCGATAGTGTTAAATCTTTTTAAGTCAAATAAGCTGTTCGGAAAGCGTTGGTCAAAGGAGAGCGTGAGGCATGGGTTACACAGGTTTCGTACTAGTACTCGACACTTGCACTCTTAGACCGGTTAATGCAGTCCTGCCTGAGAGTGATTGTCCCAGCTTTTTTTGGTTTTCAAGAAAGCAACAACGATATAAAACGACGTCTGAAACAGTCCGAGATCTTATTTCACGGAAAATCAAAAGTAATCTCTCCGAACCGGCTGGGGATTAGTTTTGCCATTGGATGAATAAAATTTGACAGCGATTGTATGTCATCCCGGCGGCCCATTTCCACTTGTTTTCCCCGAAAAATAAAACAATTAATCATTCTCACGTGATCCATTTTATCAGATTTTATTGGTCTTGCAATATTAAGGTCGTCAAGGTTGGTTACGCGGCCAATTCTGCCACAGATTATACCAAATCCTGGTAGAGTTACTACACTTTTGCGCAAATTAGGCTTGGGCCAAGCCGCTTAACATGCTTGAGAATATTTCGGTTATCACAGACTGCTATTTGGTGATGGAGAATACTAGCCCTTGTCGCGTGACTCGGAGGCATACAGCTCTATGAAGTTCAGCGAAATGACGGAAAAGATAATGGAAGATGTAAAGACTTTACACAAAAAATGCTCAATTTAGCTTTGCGCATCAAACGTATTAAATGGCAAGAAGATTGTATACTGTGTTTACGGTATCTCTCGACCGACAGAAAGGTATACTATACCACTCTTCAATGAAACCCAACTTATTTTTTTAAAGATAAGTAATATAACCTTGGTTACAAATGAGCGTCCTCTGAACAGTATAAGCTATTATCACACTAAGTTAAGCCTACTGCTAAACTTAGGTCACCACTGACACGAACTCACGGTAAATCTTGATACCTTTTAAGAAAGCTCCTTACGGTCCCACGTTGGCCTTTAATAAACGAAGTTCCCAATAGCCTTTACAAACAATAGCACTCTACAGCTTCTCCACTCGCCTCTCCGCCGAACAACAGCAGAACTCGATATACTTCTCTACTCGGCCACTGCCGAGAAAACCAACCCTCTATAGCTTTTTCGGCCGCTCGGTCTCCACCGAGAAACACTACCGCACTCCATTGGGGGTTTTTGCATAGAAAATGAACATCGTAACCATTCTAATAAATTAAGTCAAGGAATTCCGTATATGATAGGTAATTGATAGAAGAAACACATCGCCGAGGATTTTGGTCTCTTTGGTTTTTCTATTGCCGCGGTATTCGCTTTAAAGCAGTTTCACCTAAATTTATAGAGCTTTGCATGATGGACGCCATGTTTGGTGCCCTTCGTCAGAGCGGGCACTACCATGCGGCCGGAAACCAACAGAAACATCTGTCATTGAGTTTTTGCTGCTGAAACGAAAATTCTATTACTCCAGGAGTGTCTGAGACAAGTAATACTTCTTTTAAGGTGGCTTGAAACACAGTTTTGGTCGCGCGCTCTTGCCAACAGTGATTCAGCGCGCGCCACAAGTATTTGGCATAAAAACAAACATGGCATAAATAGAGCGATCAGTTTATTTGCTCAATGTTTGCGCTATCTGTACTATTTTTTTCTTCACAAATGAACACAATGTATTGTATTGAAGGTTTTACTCTTTTATTACAAAGGTATGTTAGAAAGGTAACGATGCAAAGAACTCAGCTCTGCTATTTCTTTGTTGCTAAAAGAACCCAGTTAAATGCAGCGCATGCGTAGTAAGTCGAAAAAGTGCGATTGAGTGAAAAATTGACTTCTCGGAGGCGCTTATTTCTCGAGAACCACTCATTAGAATTTCACGAAATTTGGCACGAAAATACTTTAGGAAATAAGTAACTGGAGGATTGAAAAAAATTGAACTTTAACAAAGGAAATTCAAGATATGCCAGTGAACCTTTAAAGAGGGATAATTAAAGATCTGTTTGTTAAATTATTATCAAAATAGCGTTAACTTGCGAGTATCGTTACAAGCTTGTTGCATGCAAATTATAAAGAAAATCTAATGACTAGATTTTCTGCAAATAAACAAAACCGATTTTAAACACCTGTTTATATTTGATCATGTTGCCATGGCAACGGTACATACGTCAGCTTATTATTGAAAAAGTTGAACAGTTTTGTGGTTGTTAACTTGCTTCGCTGCGCATTTTTGGTGACCAAGGATCAAGGGTTTTAGAGAAAAATGTCATTGAAAACAGCGGTATCAAAAACTAGTGTTCAGCCACCGTAATGCAGGAATTGTTCAGTTATACAACAAAACGTAAGCGAGAACTGCTCGTTTTGACCTACGCGTGGATCCTCGGACCGTCATTTTGATGTCACGCAACGCATAAATTTCGGAAAATTCCAATGTCCCTACTAGAAGAAAAATGAGTGGAAAACCTATCGAGCTTAAACGTCGTAAAACGCCAAAGTTTTGATAAGGGTCTTATGTCCCTGGATGACCTTAAACGCCGCGAAGGATTGCTTATGTTGTATTTTGGAAAATGCATGACGTCACATTGAAAACAAGGGAATAGTTTCTTCGCTCGGAATCCGCCGAGAACCACCAATTATTACTACCTAGCTGACTCTTTATATACATTCACCAGATATTATCTAGAACATTCTTGGAGCTTCTGATTGATGTAGCATTACATTATAATTTACATCATTTGGAGTTTCTATTTATGTAGCATTACGTTATGATTACATCATTCGGTAGGAATATTTTTAACGTGTTCCATAGCGTGACAGTAGAAACTTCCTGGCACACATATTGACCGTGACTTTACACTCTAGAAGATTCCAGAACTTAATAGTAGTTGCATACGTCCTCCATAACAACTGGTCCGGAAGCGTGTGTTATCTACTCGCGTCTGATTGGTTTATAAACATTGTAAATGAGTGGGCTAGGTGACAACCATAGTGAAACAACCTTTGCATTACAGAATGATTCGCATGTATGTATGTGAGGTAATTTCGAGCAATTTTGTAGTTCTACTCGGATATATCTCGCTTCCGCGTGGGATTACATTGTATTGCAACTGAAAAAAGTCAACGTGGAAAGGCTTATCGCCATAGACCCTATGCAAAAATGGCTGCCTTTATATTATTCTTTTGTTCATATTTAAATTATAGCCTCACTAAGCCTCTTTTGAGACAAAAATTGTAAAGAATTTGTTATCCCACGAACGAGGTTAGTGGAGGCTATTTTGAATACGAACAAAAGTATAATTTTAAGGCAGCCATTTTTGCATTGGGTCTATTGTTTTCTATGAGCGATATTATACGCTGGAGCTCGTTGTCGACGGCAACCGCAACAAGAACGTCACCAAACAAAATGTTTACTGAGCAAAACAATAGCTGTGCTCGTGCGTTATGAATCTTGGTACATTTCTTTGCCGTCCTCTGCAAAACAACAACGTGAAATGACCAAATTCTGCGCCGTTTCTGGAAGAACGTGATTCGGTAGTGATTGGCCCATGTTTACCGTATTGCACTTCTCAAAAAGAAAAGCCGATGCAATTTGGTATCACTGAATATTAATAACATCCCATGCAAATTGGAATTAGATTACAGGAGCAGGTGTTGGGTAACATAATCGTGTGATATTTCAAAGCATTGAAAAGGGTTACTGATTCTCTATTTCATTATTGCTAAAATTATACTCTCCCCTGATACTATGTTATTTAAACTTGAGTTTATTTCATATCATGGAACACCATTTTTTGGGATTTTCCAGCTGTGTTTACTCGGTTACTATGGTTAGTTTCTCTTGGCGTTAGTCGAGATAATGAAATAAATCCGATGTCCAGTTTTTGGAAGCGCTCTTTCTGGAAATAATCATTTGGGATTCTTTACTTACAACAAGTTTTGCTGTGTAATTTTTCAGCCAAAGGTTATTCGTTTAGTAGTCCTGTTTGGACATTGAAATATGGTGTCTATTAAAATTCGTTCTCGTTTTTACCTCGCACACTGAGGCCAGAAAAAGTGCATTTACCTAATCAGTACTAAGGTGTTTGCTTGCAGATGTTTAAAACTCAAGAGCACGTATAGAGATAATGATATGGAGTAGGCGGGTTAAAGACCAACCCACGAAGCTGTAATTATGCAATCTTCTTCTTGTAATACTAAGGTTGTAAGAAATATGTTAACAACAACTTTTCTCTCTTAACCTAGTGTTAACCTAAACTTTTAATTCTGTGAAAATCAAGATTGTAACTTTTATGTTATTCACGTTACTTTGTTTGGGTCAACCACTTATGAATAGTTGGTTAAAATCAAAGAAGAAAATCTTTTAGTCAAGCTTGATTCCTCGCAGGAAAAATATGCAAAGAAGTTCGGTGCGCAGTCGCAATAGAGCCTTGTGTGAACTGCGCATGACGTTGCGTTGACGTAGTTGACAGTTTGACAGTGATTTGATGTGTCATGTGGTTGAGCCTTCAAAAGAAAACGTGGCAACCTTGGAGTAGTTGATCAGTTGTAGTTCGAAGTTGTGAAAACTGAAGTAGTTGTAGCAATTCCTGTAAATCAGCCAAGAGCAACAGTAACGAACACGTCGTAAATATTGTACTGACGACACCTGTAGTGGGAAATAAAAGGCATGAGTAACCAAACAATGAGAGTGTTGGAGTGAATCTGCTATATTCCCACGAAGATTGACTGTATAACATTAGAAACTCATGAAAGGAGTCTACGGGCTAAACCCTTGATGGTTAAAGAGAACTGTATAACACCGCCGTACTTTAAACCATGCACCGTACCTTATGAACTTAATAAGAGATAAAAGATGGCCCGCTGTGGGGGGGCTGCGTCGCCTGGAGAATAGA
The DNA here is from genome assembly GCA_019787425.1 of Platygyra sinensis. Classification (NCBI taxonomy): domain Eukaryota; kingdom Metazoa; phylum Cnidaria; class Anthozoa; order Scleractinia; family Merulinidae; genus Platygyra; species Platygyra sinensis. The sequence goes on from JAHPZR010008069.1 coordinate 76,643, forward strand.
GGGAGTGTTGA
>JAHPZR010008070.1:0-5000 GCA_019787425.1 Platygyra sinensis
ACTATTTAAACAATAGAGTGTTTCTGTCGAGGAACTATCGGCCGATAGTTGCCCCGCGGAAATTTGATGTTCTTAAAACAAATATTTGCCCGAGAAGCGAAGCTTCGAGGGCAAATATGCTAGTTTTAAGAACATCAAATTTCCAAGGGGCAACTATCAGACCGATAGTTCCGAGACATAAACACTCTATTGTCTTTATTGTTCACCACTAAATTTTCTTCCGCACGCTAGTTCAAAAAATCAATTAGACTTCAATTGAATTCTTTTCAAGATTTCGAGACGAAAGCCGTGAAAGCCAAATATAAAAGTTGAAAAAGAAAACAGACAAAAGTCTTAATACAATTTTAGTTATTTATTTTCTACGAAACCCGCTTGTTTAGAGCAAAAATTTCACGGACGACTACTATCCATCCGGGTATTTTCGGCGGACGGGCACTATGGGCTGATAGTGGCCCTCCGCGGATGAACACTATCGCGTCACGTGGTCAATTTAAGCCAATAAGAATCGGAGAAAATTTAGTGGTGAACTATAACACGCGATAGAAATCTCGAGCTCATAATCTAATTGTTAAATAGAAACACAAGTGGAAGTGTGGAAGAACGAGAAATGCCGTGGGACGACGAGCCGCAGGCGAGTGTTTCCAGCTTTTTCGAGTTCTCCCAAACTTTCACGAGTGTTTCCGACTGTAACTCGATAGAAATACGGAGAACATGTTCTAGACACCGAGAGGAGAAAAACGGAGACAACTTTTTAACTTTGATTGTGAAACATGTAAATTTTTTTTGCTCGCGGCATCATTATGTCAAGAGCTCCTGCTAATTCTGTGTCTCCATCGAGTTATAGAAACACGATTTTTAACTAATCAGCGCGCGTACTTACTTAGGACTTTTCTAATGTAAAATGATGAAACTGAACAATGTATTAACATTACTGAAAATCTTTCTTTGAGAACCAAGCGCGGTACAGGCCAAGTTTGTTGACCTTTCACAGTAAAAAATGGGGTTTTGTATATATATTGCTCGTCAGTCCTTGAGGTTATTTTGATCGGCCTTTAGTTGCTTTGCCGTTGTGGAGAAGTGATTACCCTTGTAGAGAGGTTAAAATAAAAGCGATTGTATGGACTGTAGTAGGTGGCAGTAAGAGTAGGTGTGAATATAATTATGTCCAAATCTCTTCCTGGTTATTTACTCTCATCAGAGTTAAAAAAAATGCCAGAGTGATCGTTGAGAGATCTTGCTCTCTTACAAAGTTCATGACTAATTATTTGCTAAGAGTTGTTTGGGAGGAACTTGTAGGTTGTCGCTGTTGAGTAAAGTGATAATGACATTCACAAACTGAGCTTGGTCTACCTAATGAGCACGAATATTGATATTGATATTGATAATATTCCTCCGGCAACTAGGTTTTATCTCTCTCACTGCATAATAACATAACGACATACTATAAATATACATAAGAATCAATATTGTAAAATTTTGTCGAATAAATATTTCACAACCGAATGAGGTCCATGCAAAAAAACTCCTATGCACGGGTCCCCTGAGTAGCCTCTAGTAGGTACTAAGATAAGTGATCACAGCTTAAACTAGTCTGAGTAATGTCTGAGTGAAGCATAATCCTTCATTCAACAGAGATTAAGATAACAAAGAGATTATCTAAAAAGTCTATCTTACCAAAAGGACATGACTTGCAATCTCGATGATACTTTCCAGGTGCTTTGTCATACGCAACAAAAGAACCATTTGGACATCTCTTGCAGCTTTTTCCCACATAACCGAGAGTGTCAGAGAAAAAACCTCCTGGAAAAAATGCAAGATAAATGCTATGTTATATAATGCTATGCCATGTAAAATATGTAGATTTAGCCAAACGTAAAGAGCTGAGCTGCTGGGCCAGTTGTTTAAAGACTGATTAAGTTAACCCAGAATCAGAGGGAATTTTTATTTCAGTTTGTATTTTTGTGGTTAGGTTTTCTTTTGTTTTGTTTGGCGTTCTGTTTTAAGTTTAAACAATCTTAAAATATACCAAACAAAAGCAGTGAAAAACTGTCTGAAAAAAAGTAAGGCTTTGGTAAATTTTTATCCTAGGTTAGCATTAACCGGCTTCCGAACAAACCGACCCTCTTTACGACTTTGAACTTTTATTGAACTTTATTGGTTTATTGGTTTTCAACACTGTTACATGTACATTAATTAATTAATGTAAATTTAAACAAATAAGAAAAAATTAAATATCTACAAACCCGCTTATAGCATAGCTAATCTAGGCGGGTTGTACTGATTACAGTCATATTTACCGTGCAGAAAGTGATTTAAAAACAGCTACTAAATAAATAAACATACACACACATTAATACTACAAGTTAACCTGACTTCGGCTTTCGATTCAATCAAAAACCACACTTAATCAGCGGTCAAAGTTAAAAGACTAAGTAACCCAGATGACTTCTAAACTTTAGACCGTGATATGGTACAGGTGATAGTGTTAAAAAGATACTTTTTTGGACAGGTTTTAATTGACTGTAACGTGGATGTCGATTGTCAAAGAAGGAGGTTTTATTAAACAAAGGCTACATGTCTCTTTTAGCCTATGAGAGCCACACTCGGCTGTCGCTTTGGGCGACTCTCTTACGCTTCTTTTCTGCGTAGCATCTTTCCACGTGCATCCCATTTAACAATTGGTTCATGCTTTAGCGTGCACTATCGAGTTATGGAGCACGCGGGAAGTTTGGAGAGCACGAAAGAAGCGTAAGAGTTGCCCGAGGCGTAGCCGAGGGCAACTCTAGCTTCTTGAGTGCTCTCCAAACTTCCCAAGTGCTCCATAACTCGATAGTGCACTGCTAAAAGCATGAAACAATTGTTTTATAACATAGCCGGTGGAATTGTGCATAAAATCCGACGCGAATAACGGACAACAATATCAGAAGTAATTGTTCGCGGTAAGCGAAATGAACAAAATAGGAATTGGTTTTATTTCAATCTTTCTTTTGAAAGCTCGAGTTTCATATTTAACAATTTCAAAACGGAAAAATTTAAGCTTACCTTTGAAGGATGAAACAGACCAGTTTGTAACTTGTTTGGTTTTACCAGAGTGTCTTTCTGTCAAAATTGCATTTCACCCTCGAACAGTGAAGCGAATCGTGATGGCGCCGATGCTGAGTCTCCTGTTCCGTTGTTTTTCTCTTTTTCTGCCTCATTTAAGAACTCCAGCCCAAGAGAAAAGGTCGGAAATTGTCTTTGTTTTGGGACTGGTGGGTGGAGTCTCTGTTTCTATCCATTATTGTCGCGAAATATCTGAATATTTTTCCCCCGCTAACAATGGCCGCTCGCGCGATAAAAAAAATTTTCTGGCAAAGCGATTTGCTCACGCCACCAGCGCGAGAGTGCACCATCGGGATTTTAAGCACGCTTACGTATACTAAATTTGATTGCGTGGCTCTGCTAGCTATGTTATAAAGATCAATAGCTGCACGCTGTACGCTTATCATTTAACATAAATAGGAGTTATTTCCTTGAATGACTTACAATTATACCCGTGACTAAATATCGTGCAGTCATGAAAAATTTCTCTATCATGCAAAACACTAGACAATGTAATTCTCAACTCTTCTACTGCACTTTGCTGTTCTGTAACCTCCTCTCTTGTATAACAACTATTGCTTCTCTTTACAAGGTTTCGAGTTTTACGTCAAATTCAATGGAATAATAACGTTTCTCCTTTGAAAATATATCAAGTCATTTAAGCTCAATTTCCTATCCAACACTCTTTTTAGCTTAAAACACAAACTAGCTTAAAACACAAGCTTCTAATATTAGAGGCACTTCCTATCTCTCCACTGGATTGGCAAAAGAAAACTAAAACTTACCTGGTGGGCAATTAACACATCCGTCAACTCCTTTAGTTAAAGGATTTGTAAATGTTCCCAAGGGACATGGTCTAAATGCTCCTTTGGATTTGTTGAAGCCTGAAGCCAAGAGAGCGAGCTCATATGCTTTTCTAAGGTCCTCATTGTTTTCTTTGACATAAATAGCTTCTTCATCGGAACTAACAGGATTCCTAGAAAAAATAAATGATTTTGCTCTTGTGGATTAAAAGAAACCAAATGTGTTCTTCAGAACCAATAATGCATTAATTTACAAATGCCTGTTCTAGTCCATTGTTAGAAATAAATAATTCCTCTAGAATTAAGAGAACGATATTTTAATGAGCGAGATGTTCTGTTAAATTAGCAATATTTCCGCACCACAGAGAACTAAGTAAGCTCCACCAATATGGCGACTCGATACTGGGCTCTGTAAAATTGCGCAAAACATTTCGACAAATATCTGAAGTTTTGGGAAAACGCAGGGACTTTAGGCTTGGAGAAATGTCTTCTTTACTTATGTCCTATAACTTTACAGTTTCTTGGCGTTATCCACTGAGTAGTTTTCTATTGATTTTTTTTCGTTGAGTGACAGTACAAACGATCTATTACTGAAGCTATACTTGTTTGCAGCTACCAAAAGTAATAATAAAAGAATTCTTAAAAGGTGACTTTAACAGCACAAGTCACCCTTAAAGTGCTAGCTCGATGAAAATTAACATCAGTTACCGCACATTTTTTAGCAAAAAATAGCGAATTTTAGCGTAAAACATTCTTCAAAGTAAATAGAATTTAATATAACGACACTTGAGGTCGGTAAAAAAAAAAGAAAAAAAAAAAGAAACCGCTTTAAACTTACGAATTTTTCATCTAGTATTAGCGAAACCGATTCCAGCTAAGCCCGTGATTTAACAGGAGTTAACTGAGTTATGACGTCAGGCTGCGTAACGTTTTAAAACGTTTCTAGAAGTAAACATCCAAAAGTTTTGTATTGTCCTTCTTTTAAAAGTAAGGTGGAAGCTCATAGAAAAAGTATGTTTTTGTATTAATGCATTTTATTAATTTATTTTTCAATAGTAAGACTAGCAACCTTTGTGGCATTACAGGTGTTGAATATGGAATCCGTAAATAGGGTTC
>JAHPZR010008070.1:10000-15746 GCA_019787425.1 Platygyra sinensis
GAATATGACCGATTTATGGCGGAGGCAAAATTGCGGGAAATACCGTGAAAAAAAAACGACTTCTAGTCCTAGGATTAAAAAACTGCTTTGCCTGGTAAGTAACTGCTACTTAAACTTTAAAAAAAACAATCATAAAATTCTGAAAGTTTGATCGAAATTACACTTTTTAAGACTTCATGGAATTGATCTGAGAATTACAGGTGGATGTGGAACACTCCTACCTACTCTGAAGAAGATATAAGATGCTTTGAACACTTGCGTCGCTGCCACTTCAGCTGTTGAAATATGTTCTTTGCAAAAGACATAAGTTACAAGCATCTATTTAAAACTGCACTGATACAGAGTTGGAAACACTTTCGAACTTTATGCAGGTTTCGTAAAGTCAAGAATGTCAACAAGCGAAATCCCGGTAAACTCACTACATGTATAACAACTCGGAAATGAACCTATAGCATTATAGCTTTATAGCTTTATACTTTATAGTCTTTTATATTAGGACTACTAGAACCCTCATTATGGAAAATAAAATTAAATGTGTTAGTCTGTCTCTATTAATTATAAAAATACATGTGTTGCACTGTTTGATGAAAATAGGAAGCAAACAGCAGTGATAAACATATTAAACTGGCACATTTTTGTTTAAAACTTGACGTTTCGTATGTTACTCCACATACATTTTCAAAAGTAACCGTTCAAATTTAAGACAGCTATTTATATATAAGCGGATTGGGCAAAAAAGTACAGACATGGCAATAGAACAGTGTGGTCTTTGGATGTCTCATCCTTATTTACAAATGTGCAACATGAGGAAACACTAGACATTTGTCTCCACAAATTGTATTCTCTTGTTGATCCTCCCTCCAGGGATAGTTTTACGCAAGCTATCAGAATTTGCCACCAAGAAGAGACACTTTCTTTTTAACGATAATATAACGACCAAATCGATGGTGTTGATGGGTTGCCATTGGGTTCTGTGTTAGCCAACATCTTTATGAATGATTTTGAAGACAAGTGGTTGATGAACGCCAAAATTAGTCCTGTATCTTGGAATCGTTAATTTGATGACATGTTAACCATGTTTCACAACATACACAGCGCATTTGAGTTCCTGAACTGTTTTCAGTTGTCACACTGAGCAATAATAAATTTACCATTGAATCTGAACAGAACAATGTAATTCCGCTTTAGGACATTCTTGTCACACGCAATCAAAACAACAGTTTTATGACATCGATCTACCAAAACAAAAATTTCAAATGTCTCTGTACGAAATAAGAGTCGTTCACTCCACGAAAGTACAAAATAGACCTCGTCCGCTCCCTCACTTATCGCCACCACCGTCTTTATTAGATAGATAGATAGATAGATAGATAGATAGATAGATAGATAGATAGATAGATAGATAGATAGATAGATAGATAGATAGATAATCTTTATTTATCCACGGACAATTCATCAGCCACAAATGTTAAGAACGTGTAAAATATATCAAAATCGGCACGCAATTAAATGAATAATAAAAAAAAAAAAACTATTATAAAATCTCTACTTAGAACCTAAACCTAACTAAAGCTGCTTTCCACGAATGCCGTGCCTCAACGTACTTCATTAATTAAACGCTTAAATGACCTAAGGGACTCTGCTTGTCTTATGTCGCGAGGAAGACTGTTCCAAAGGGTGGCGCCACTATAGCTAAAGCTATTCTTATAATAGTTTGTTCGCGGCAATGGAACAGTAAGCTTATTGTCAGAGTCTCTTAGGTCATACGCAGTTTCTCGCCTTTCAAATCATCTGGTTCCGTGCTACAATCTGTCTTCGACGATCCTCGAGAACTCCTTTCTAACAACGGCTACCCACAAAGCATAATCAACTATCATATCAGCGATGTTTTGAACAAAAACAGACATCAGCCTAACAACCCTGCGTCTATACAGTTCCTAACAAAAATTATCATTATCCTGACTCCCTACTTAGGTTTGCAAAGCTACCAAATCGCTAAACGCCTGAGATCATGTGTGTGCAAATTCTACTCTTGTATTAATCTAAAGATCCTTGCAAGGACCTCATTAATCGTTTATAACAATTCAGAATTGCTAGGATTGTAATGGTTCTTACGCTGATAAAACTAAAAGACGGCTTCATGATAGGAAAACCCAAAACTTTAAGGCCCTCGTTAAAAATTACAATCCCTCAACCATTGCTGAGTGCGTCAAAAATACTGGACATAACATCAAGTTAACATTAACTTAATGTGGGCTTCGCCCAGACAAACATGCGTTTATCTGCATGTAAAGGAGACTATCAGTACAATGCCTCCTTTTAGCTTTTATGTGCTACAGCACGGAAGTCGGCATTTCATTGAATAAGAAAGAAGCTGTTCCTATTAAAACCAGTGTTCATCTTGATTTTTCCTGATGTGCTCTGTTGTCATCTATTTCAAGTACGTAATTAATAACTATTATAAAATGATTTACTAAAGAACGAATTCAGCCACCTAAAGGGTTTATATAAGCAACCATATTTGGACATTAGAACCAATGCATAACATTTTGACCAAAAGATGCTCATTTTTTTCTGTTTTTAAACGCAGTACAAAGAAGAACTCTATAATGATCGAGTTCTGTTCTTTTTTTATTCAATTACTTTCTTTGTATTCATCCAGTAGATCATTTCCGTATTGTGAAAACGAGTCTAATTGAGAAACCATTTATAGGACTTCTCGTACATGTTCATCAACTTATTTCCATATTAAAGGTTTCACACGAGGACTCGTTTAGAAACGAAGGCGACGAGAAAAGCATCCATGAGCTGCTCACAGGGCCCTTTTATTTGGACAAGGGATAGTTCTACATTAAGTTAATTGTATTACAACTTTTCTGCGCTCGATAGCCGCGATCTTGCAAACTGAATGAGAATGATTGACTTTCAGCTCGTAATGCAGTTTTTTTTTTCTGTTAAACACCAAGATATTTGAAGAAAGAAACACTACATAGCGTTTCAACCTCGTTCCCAGGGTCTACTCCGCTTTCAAGATGGCGGCTGAGGACGGAGAAGACCCTGGCACACACCGTTAGACCCCCCGCGAAATACTCCATGAATCGTGGAGTATTTTGTCACGTGACACAAAATAGAATCTCGTCTTCGCTACACTTGATCAGCGGTTCCAGGAATCAAAAATGGCTGAAGATGTCTGAAGATAATAGCTTCAATGTGGCTTCATTTTGCGTGTTTTAGCTGCAAAATAGGTTTTTTGGTGGACCGTTGAATTTCCAGATACATTTATCGTGATTTCTACTACCTGGACGCGTGTGGTTGGAGTATTTCGTGATATGTAAGGTAAGAGTCAATGCAAATTTTCTTAGATTTAATGTTTATGTATCGCGTGCTTCAAAGCTTTTAATTTAATCTCTGATAGTTTTGGCAAGATTTAATTATTACGGTATACGTATCTAACTTTATCTCGTAAAATTGATTTTTACCTCGTGCTTGAGGACAAGTCAAGTCCTTAGAATATTTTTACAATAATCTGGAACCTTAGTCTAGCTTTAATTAGTAACTGTCTCAAACATGTGAGGTTCCTGCTATAAAAAATGTTCATTACATCTAATTTAACACCTTATACGTAATTGTAAGCTGGACATTAACAAACCTACAATTGAAATAACAGAAATTTTAAATATATTATATTTATTTTTTACATCTTGAATTCAATTTTAAGCAACTACAGAATTCAGGGCCACTTTGGTCTACCTCATTTACATTTGTCGGGACACTTTGTAGAACAAGGCATATCAAAAGAGATGCTATTCTTATTCAATGGCATGCAAATAAGTTGCCCTGTATTCTGTAATTTAGCTCGGTTTTAAATAACTTTTCAGGCTTTGTGCTTGCTTGAGGTAGCCTGCAGAACAGGCGTGATTTTTTGCGTATTTCTGGCGAACAGAGGCGAAAGCGAAGCGAGCGCGAAGCGCGAGTTGCGTGCGAGGGGAGGAGCGCTAAAAAATCCCGCCTGTCCCCATACCATTGTTCAAGCTCTTCCGCCCCCAGACACACCCTAAATTACCAGCCAATCACAGTGTTAGAAAAACAATGGTGATCACGGCGCGTTGTGGGCCAAATTTCCAAGATCTTGTTCTCATCCCTAAAACGGAGAAATTACTTCTTTGGGACTTAAAATAGAAAGGAAAAACACAAATCAATGTTTGAGTGCCCTCAGAATGGAATATTAGGCAGTGCAGAGTCCTCTCAAACCTTTCTGGTGAAGAATTTTTCCTTCAACAGCCTCGAATAACACTACTATCTGTGTGCTTTGAAAACGGATCGAGGATTTAAAGCAGGTTCCTGGACTTAAGAAAACCAAAATGGTAATGTACAGTATTACTACAACGTTGAATTTAACTTTCGGAACGACTGGTAAGGCCACGGCCGATAAAATGACTGGCCATGTTGTCGGTAAACTCAAGCTTTCGCTTTAGCGTGAAGAATGAATTTCATGCTGTCATGCGAAGTACGTCTGCGAAAGTTTGAACATTTTTAACTTTTAGATAGGTTTTTCTCCTCATGCTGAATTAAAATTTATTGGTACTGAACTTCCTGTGCCGTTCCTTTCCTTTGGTTACCTTGATTTGGGAATTTAAGGTTTTAAATTGAACAGTATTTTGTACCCTTAATTTCTGAATAATTAATTTACGGCGACATGCACGGTTTGTTTATTTACTTTATTCGCTTCGCTAAAATCTACATTTTTGAGTCTTATTCAACTACTGCAGAACCCCTGAGAAAAGAACTTAGTGGGCACTAATTTAACCTGGTTTAAATACGATTTATCTCAAAATAATTGGCTTGTTTCTTTGTTATCTTTTTGATTTACACCCGGGGATTTACAACTTTCATCTTTCATTCACCGCACTGTATTATTATTTTGTCACGCAGTGCGCGGCGAAGAAACTATCAGATTTCTTGTTTTACTAGCGCCTTTCGCTCTTATTTTCCCATGTTTTCTCCAGTGTTACTTCTTTTTGTTAAAGAATGGAAATTCTGTTTTATTCGGTTTCGTTTTGTCCCCACAGCTTAATAAGAGACACTTCCGACATGTTTGTGTTTTCAATTGTTTTATATAAGTTTTGTAAAAAGGGGTCATTTGCAGAACCCAACACAAACGGTTCTTTTCAGAAGACCGGAGCCCGAGACACCAACAGTCTCTTTCAGAACCAAACACAAACCAGCTCCTTCAAAGCTCTGCCTGCAGAAACAGGCGGACTTAGCGGGCTTCCTAGGCGCTGATGCGTGCGAGGCGAGCGCGAAGCGCTGCGAGCCGGAGAAAAATCCGCCTGTACTCACACCATTCGTTGTGCTTTTCCAACCGTTTCGCCTGGCGAACGGTTTTTTGCTGATTGGTTGCTTTTAAGGCACGCGGCTACCTAATTGGTTACCTCGAAAAACACGTGATCCTCGAAGTGTTTTTCACAAGAACGTAACACAATCACCGCACAGTGATTCGGACATTACACAGAGTCGAATTCGCGCTAAAAATTGTTCGGTGATTTAAAATGGAAATACGGTCCCAGATAGCACTCTTCTGCTCCCTGTAGCGTTTCGTGTATTTCCGAATGTTGCGCTCCTTAGCCTTCCTCCACCCTGCCATAATAAAATTTGCCTTCCGACGCCGTACCTAATTCCCTGCGACAAAAAGCCCCAAGCCAAAATTGATGGAGCAAATATTTAATGAGTACGTTAATGACTTCGA
>JAHPZR010008072.1:0-15000 GCA_019787425.1 Platygyra sinensis
TTGCCGTTGAGAGAAAAAGAAAGAACTTTATATGGGTTGATCAAAACATATAATTGTGTTGTATTTAAAAATTTTCAACACAAAATGTTATATTCTTTTCAAAATGCCAGCCGCGTGTTTATTGTTAAAATTGTGATTAACACTGAACGTATCGTTTCCACGGCTACTGAAATTTAAAGATGATATGTAATTTACCGTGTAAACAGAAGTGGCATTTTAAAAAAAGTGTTATTAGTAATCACAATTTCAGTTTTAGACATTCAGACATAAAAAGAAGCTTCCCAAACCAAAAAATTCGATATCCAGAAGTCATTTTATAGTATCGACTAAAACAAGAAATCTATTTGCAAGCCTTGCGTGCCTATGTTTAGCTTCCGCCAATTAAGACTTGCGACAAATTGATTGAAAGCAAACGTCAAGGGAACAACATTATTCACTTACGGAAACAATGTTTCCGATGGCTTGTTTTATCGTAAGTATCTTTCTTCCGTCCATTATTTAGTTAGAGATGATCTTGGGTGAATGATGGTCGTGACAATTTACCCTTTTAAGAAACCATTTCTGCTTTCATTCATTGTTATTCATATTGTCACAAAGACAGCTGGCATGGAAAATTAATATATGAAGAAAGGCTAAAACGGCATCGTGAAATGATATCAATCCGTTCTTTCGACATACATTAGGATGAGCCGCCGTGAAGTGGTCATAACACTTGCATTGAGAAACAGAACAGAAACGAATTAGAAAATAAGCTGAAATAGGCCGCTCGTAATAGAAGTGCACCAAGACAACATGGAAAGTCTGCTCAACTCATTCGGCTGGATACTTTCAATCATAACAGCAGCAGGAAACGGCTTCGTCATATTTCTTGTCGCCAAAAGGCGCCGCCTTCATTCCTCGGCAAACTGGTTCGTCCTTTCCTTGGCAGTGGCCGACTTTCTTGTCGGAATCTGCGTTTTTCCATCCAGTTATTTCTGTAACAAATACTCAATGGCGTGTAACTCCAAGGTGCACATGTCATTCTTCTGGTTTTTCCTTCACTGTTCAGTCACAAATCTTTGTACTTTGACTTTGGATCGTTATATCGCCATCGTTCATCCTTTAAAATACAATATCTCCATGACTGAGAGACGCCCTGCGATGGTTATCTTCATAGCATGGTTGATTCCCTTTGCAATCTCGCTGTCACTTCTTGTGGGAGTATACGCTACAACCTCTGACACAACTCTGAGTGTTTTACGATTAACTGGAGTCTCTGCTTTTGACATAGTATGCTGCCTGCTGCTCTTCTATTCTGTTGTTCGTATCCTAGTTGTTGCACGTGCACATGTACAGTCGCACAAAGAAGCTAAAAAAACTGCAATAGAACTACAAGTTCAATTTACCCACTCACCCACGAATAACGCAAACTCGCTCAGAGGTCGCCAAAATAAACACAACACAGCTCCCTTCATAATCGCTATTGTCGCGTTTTTCTTAGGATGCTACGTGGTGGTAAACTATTTAGTTTTGTGCTTTACTTTTTCTTGTCATAATTTCTCCGATAATGCTGGCCTTATCCCTACATTATTCCTGGTTCTGAACTCCGCAGTGAATCCCTTGGTTTACGCAATTTTGAAGAAAGATATTAGGATGGAAATAAACAACCTAATCTGCAGAGGAAACTAGAGCGAGATATTCCTGCTCTAAATTTATTTCTTTTAGAGTGAGATTAATTTAATCTGTATGTTGTAAATAAGCCTCGATTAAGGCGAAAACACCAAGCGTTAGTTGTATTTATCTATTAACTTTTCTTGAAAATGTGAGATAATGATAATATTCAGCGCATTGTTATCACGGTTTAGATGTAGGGTCGTGGTTTTATTCAGTAATAGTAAGATTGGCATCTTTCTTGTGAGAACTCTGGTCACGAAAAGGGTAGTTTACTTTAGGATCTATCGATTGCAAGTATAATTAGTATTGCCTCTATATGATCAAAGATGAAGCGAAAGGTTTGATTCGAGAAACTGATGCGCCTTCAAATGCAAATTAAAAGCGAAAACTTAAGCCTGTTATCATTTCGTCTACAGGTGTTCGAGAGTGCATTGTTAAATCCAAACTTTCATTACTTATGGATATAGTAAACTCATTGACACACAAAGGGGAAAAGAAAGGACCATGTCCGTAATTCAGAATTAAATTCACACACCGTTTTCATTAAGGCTTGAGTAAATGGCTGCAAAATACAAGGGACATCCGTGATTAAATACTGAAAGCAAGACACGCAATTTTGGGTTCGTTTAATTAGGTATATATCTTGTCTGACCTGGTTTTGTCAATAATCTAAGCAGTCTTTTATTATATTAATAGTATATGCCATCAGGAAATGTATGAAAAGCACATCACAGATGCGTCAACCCAAGCAATGCATGGAATAAAATCTTTATTTGTAGTGATAATTCTGTTCAAACCGCGTATTCAATTTTCATGCAGGAAAGGTTTTCTGGATTTAAGCTAAGATGGTCCCTTGGCTTAGAACACACTAAACGGTGATTCAAAATAAAATTGGTATTTGAAAATATAGAAGGACCGCAACCAGGAGGAAACTTGGTTAAATATAAAAACGTTCTTTGGCTAAAAATATATTGAAAACGACAAGATTGCAACTCTCTCAGCTGGCAAAATGGTATAAAAGTACTAAGGAATTGAAAGGTGTAGTTTGAATTGTTATTAACCGGCCAAAATTCCCTTTCCCTTGTCGAGAAGACATCTTGAAGACATCTCTTAGAGGGCACTTGGATTTTTCCAGCTGTATAAGACTTTTTCAATAATTTTTTTGCAGAATGTTTTCTGGTTTAGATCACCTTTCTGCAATATTAATTTAAATGATTTTTTTTATTTTCATTCTCAAAAAACTAAACTAAGAAAGCGAAGAGGATAAGGGTTATCAATTTAAGACTGGATGATGCCGACACGTAGGCAGGATATCTTCTCAATCAAACCATTTCAGGCCATTTGACTTCTGGTCGGTATCGTAATAACTCGATTTAGCTTCCCGGGCGATCATTTAGTTTTGATATCTCAAGGGACAGAGCATTTATTTCGTTTTTGAGAAACAACCGAATGCTCAAAACAAAACTATTAAAACAGTATTTATTTAAAAAGGAACGATAACGAAAAAAATAGCACTGAGATATACGTTAAATATACAATTAACCGTTTGAAGGAATTATGCGCTCGCATGGATGAGACGAAAGATCATCGTTTTTGTAATGCGGCAATACGTATATGATTAAGGAAGATGAACCTCCCCTTGATACGTACTCTGACGTCGCTGTAATATTTTAATATTTGAACAGGGGTGCTTCAGTATTGGACTGGAAGTACTTATTAGACTGCAGGTGCTTATTGAAATGAGGGCACTTATTGGAATAGAGGCGCTTATGAATAAAAACACATTCGAAGGGGGGCACTTATAAGTCAGGAAGGGGCGTTTTTGGAACTGGAGGACTCTACATGTAATAATTACCATAAATACTGTACCTGGTTATGGCTTTGAAAGTACTTCAGGAATTGATAGCCTACTTGCTGTACTCCTTCCAAATTGTTAGATAAACATGACTATGGCTGAGCAAGTGAATATTTGTTTTGGATACACACACTGAAATCTCATTCAATCAGCAAATTTAATTTAAGTTTTTTTACAACTTGTTCGAGTTTATGGGCTGTAAAAATTCTCTGCCAGCCGGCTTCTCTAGTATCAGGTGGATCGGGATTTTTTACCCTTTATAGTCCAATTCCCTTATTCATGCTAAGCTTGCCTCCTAAAATCTGATCCGCGCAAGGCAGTTTATAGTTTATAGTATATAGTTTACAGTAATTTTTCTTGGACAATTCTGTCCAAGGGGGAAAGGTGCAATGAGGTTATTCCTATGTGAAGCAGCAACCCGTGAGACAAGGCCAGAACACAACACCGGGAACTACGTGCCCTACAGTGCAGTGCAGTCATTCTTTCAGAAAAACGATTTGCGGCCGGAGCATTCTCGTCACCAGAGTCTACGTTTCTTTTGGTCTCGTGGTCAGCGGACAAAATTTCATGTCGCTCCAGAAATGAGAATGCAGCCGCAACGTTCTGTAACGAATGCCGTTCTCTGATTGGCTACGCTATCTAGTTCTGTGATAGATAGTTTGTAGTGTAACAGTGTACCCTTGTTAACAAAATGACGTCCCCTTCTTGGTGTCTGTGGAGAGGCTTAAGGTGTTCATCCGCGAAGAAACACTATCAGCCCACAGTGCCTAGCCTGCGTGGCAGACGTCCGAAGAGGGAAAGAGGAAAGACGAGCGAGTGAAGCGCGAGAAGATCGGACGCGGGAGGAGCGCGGTAGGGGAAGCCTGCAAGGACGCTATTATTTTCTTCATTCAGCCCTCTTATTAACTATGCAAAACCTACTCAACTGTGGAATGTCTGGCTATCAAAATCGTCCAATCAGAATCAAGCCACTTCTTTCGTGACAAAATCTGTAGGCGCCAATGGGTTCTCGTATTCCTTGTTTTTATTGTTTTGCGCGAAAAAATGAATTTTAAAATTTTAAGACCTTAGTTTCGGACGTTGGGAAAAGCGAGAAGAAACAATCTTTGTAGAGTTTGCCAGATAAATCTAAAAGTAACATATGGCAAACAAACTACGTAGCTTCTGAGCCAAATATCAGGCAGTCAAATTCATGGCCTCGACTTCCATAATCTGGTCGCTAATACTACTGAAAAGAGGAGTTATTTCTAACATCGGCTAACATACGATGAATTAGTTCGAAACGATCTCCTTATTTATCCGCCTTGTTGAATATAAATGCGAGAAGACCTTAATGGTTTCAAATGACAGGTCGCTGACCAATCAGAAGGATGGATTAGGTAATTCATTAAATCTGACCAATCATGATTTTTACGTTCGTCTGGTGGACGAAAAAACACAAAGAAAACAATAGCGTCCTTGCAGGCCGTACCGTCTCCCTCCCGCGCTCATTTTGACTTTCCTCTCTCCCTTTCTACGGCCTGCCAACAGGCTAGCAGTGCCCGTCCCAGTAAATTACCCGGATGGATAATAGTCGTCCGTGAAAATATTTCTGCAAACAAGCGGGCTTAGAGCATTCAGCTATATTCTGATTCAAATCGAAGACGGTGTTTCTATGTTTGATAAGAAAATCATGTAATGAACTTTTGAGGCGTAGAAAACCCAAAAGCACTCATACTCGCGTTCCGCTACGCAGTTTTTCTTGACCACAAGCAGGAATTATTTTCTTCCAGAACATAGCACGCCATTTTTGTGACTGATTCACGCGGCTCAAAGACACCACTCGTGACAAAGATAACTTTAATAAAACTGCAGCTGAAACTTCGAACTGTTCTGTTCGTTGCATTGACTTGCAATAACAATATCCCCGGACTTACAGTGTCTGCTGCCTAGCTGATTAACAACTGGAAGCTGATAAAGGTTAATCAACCGCCGTGACGAATTGGGAAAAGTTAGGTTTTAGCTTTCTTGGAAATTTCCAACCTTTAAACAGCTAAGTGTTTCACTTGCATGCCCACTGACACAGTGCAACAGATCTTTAGAAACCAAGCACTTGTTCAGTGCCGCGTTCGTTTTGGGTAAATCAAAATACTCTCCGCGCTACCGCAGTTCTCATCACTGCCATCGTCTGTTCCCGTTTCTATTGAAACGCTAGGCCTGTAATGAGCTTGATCAGTAACGAAGTGCTGGAATTGTTCACGATTTTGTTTGGAAATTCTAGCCGTGTGATACGTAACATTCAGAAACGGAGAGAGCGATGACGTCACCAACTACTTGCATAGCAACCAGGCCAAACATATGGAATGTTTGATACGTCATCGTAGCGCTGCGTACGCATATCTGGGCATGCACCGACGTTTCTTCGCAGTTGCCTCCAGCTGCATTGAATTTCATTTATGAAAAATGAACTGAAGCATTGAAAACGTACGTGAAACTTGACAGAATATCCTGTCGTAAAATTGTTCACTGCACTTTGCCAACATGATGTTATTTTATGACAGCTTCATCCCAGGGACCATGAATATAACTACAAAAAAACAAACACAAGAAAAAACGTTTCAAAGTGAGAAACCAATGTTACGTGTCGCTAATGCTTGGCACAGAGCACAAATACTGCGGGGTTAAAATGGAGGTCTCCGTGTATCACTTTCTCCACTCATTTTGAAAAATTAAGGTCTGGCTGTTCTATTGTCCCGCAACGTCAACCACATTTAGTTCTCTGTACCTTCGCAAGATTTGATTCAAGTTCTCCAATGCAAACAAATGAAAATTTGTATTGTATCTGGACGGAGGATGACTTAGGAAAACGAGTCGCAGCTAAAACCGATCTACACGCTCTAAAAATAATTTCAAAGGTTTGCGAGGGTCATGCCGCGTAAACAGTTTGCACGCGTTTCTCATTGTTATCCAATGTGAAAAAAAATATATGAAACTGTACACCAGTGACTTGTGTGGCTCCCGAGCCAAATGTTACTCAAACTAATTTTGAGTTTCTGTTGAAGCCCGACAAGGGAACCGTTCTTACTTTAACAACCGTTGTAACTTAATCAGCCAAAACGGACACACAAAGGTTACCGCCAGGTGCACCAGAGCCAGCAGTATTGAAAACAGTGGGGACAGCGGCCATAACATCGCTATGGCAACCAATACTAGAGACCAGGTAACGAGGACACGGCTTGAGGGGAGCTGTACCTAATCCAGGACAACATTCAATGTTATAGGTAATTTTAAAACTACGACGAAAAAAGAAACCTCTAGTATCCCTGGGATAATGATAACAGGAACATTTCCCAGCAAAATTAACATTAAGTGCATGTCAGTTCTCAATAGTACCTCGTTGCTTTTTTTTAATTTGAGAAAAAAAGTATTCGGAAGCTTTGTTGATGTAAAAGGCAGTTATAACTTGAGCAATCACAGAAATCACTGAAATATGACAACAAGTATGATTTATCTAACAAAAATAATGATGGGACAGAGCACCATGCGGCAATATACATAACTTCTCCAAGTTGAGTTGGCTTATCTCTCATCAAATACTGTATAAGTGCAATACAATTTTCATGCCAGACACAAAACAGTCTCTATAAATTAAAGCTCTCTGCAGAACACAATAGTTGACTTCTTCTAACAGACTCAAATCTAGTTCTTACTGTTTAATTTTTTTTTTAATTTTTTTATATTATTTATAACAATATTTCATCTCATGCGAGGGCTTGGAGACTGTGTATAGTACCTTAAGCTGTCTTCTTAGTGACGGAAAGAGTGCAAACAACTGCATGGCGAAAGTAACAGTGACAAGCACATGCCAGGTGGAAGGAAGACGGGATGCCAAACATACAGACGCGAAGATAGAGGCGTTCCCGGAGGCAGACCTGGAAACTCTGGCAAAATAACCAATATTAAAAGAATAACGTAGCTAGGTACATGTAGGCAGCTGATGACCAGCTGTTCCTTGGTAGTAACCAGAACAGACCCAGCTAACTCCAGGGTGGAGGATTATTTGTAAAGGATGTTTTATTTGCATTATAAGCCCAAGTTCAAGTGAAAGTAATACGGCAAAAAACGTTAAACGTTAAACAAGACTTCACAACAAGTTTTACCATATTATTTAAATAACTCAATATGTAGTTGAAAAAGATGAAAAAGGTAACAAAAAAGAAAGACACATTCTAAGCATTTACTATAAATTTGGAGAACTTTGGAGAACTTTTAAAGTGACTGTAGATATTGTTTCCGGACAACACTTACATTGCAGCACTTGTTCCATAATCGTAAAGTAGTAGATTCATTGGGAGCATGAAAGTCTGAAGAGGGAAGCACAAGAGATCATCAAGGCACATTGTGCAATTGAAGAAATGGAAATAGGGAATAAGTGACGATTTTGGTTGTTTCTGTTTCTTGCTCCAAATTAACTGAATTTTTCATGCGGCCTTCATTTCAGTTGAAAAACATTGCCCCGTAATCAGTGTTTTTTCGCTGGGTTGCTCTCAGTTCGTTTTCGAAAAATAACGTATGCAAAAAACCCTCAGTTTTCCAAGCGACATCTTTTGTAGATGCATTGTGGAATGAACACCAAAAGAAACCTTACAACTAATTTGTTGAACAGCAAACAGGCAGATTTTTTTACATTGTATGAAGTCAAAATCAAATTCCACAAAATCTTAACTGTCTTTTAAGTCAAAGGAAAATAGCATATAGAGCGGAAATCTGGGAACAGATTGTTTAGGTCGCTTATTGTGACGTGAAACACAACACGTGAATTGATCGAGCATCAAAGCAAATACCACTCGGACAGAAAAGAGATGTGATGCATTACAGCTCTGTCGACTAATATCTTAAGCATTGTTTTTAAGTACCTTGTAGCCTGCCTGGTGCTTGATAGGCATCATAACGCCTTGATAAACCCGTAAGTAACCAACACGTTTTAAAGAAGCAAAATGTGTTCTGTAACTTCGAACGCAACTGATATAAGCGAGTTATCGGCGTTTGAAGTCAGGTCGATCCAGGCAGTAAAGTCGATGCGCAGTCAAATTTTGGAAAGCGGGAACTGGTTTTAGACTTAATTATAAAATTTGTCTTGTATAGAGCGCCATGTTCGACCGCGCAGGAGGCGTAAAGAACCTTCCCGGCATGTATTGCGGTCACGTTCTGCAGACGCCTCTCGAAGTGGACAGGTACAGTCGCCCCTCCCCTTAAAAAAAAGTCTTTTTTGGAGGGGAGGAGCGGCTGTACACAGGCTAGTAACTAGCTTGTTTTTCCTTTTTTTATTTCAACACAATAATGGCCAACAAGAAGCGATCGATTGAAACTTAGATCTAACTGTGATCCAGGCTGCGTTGATTTTATTTCAAATCGGCATTATTTGAAATGTTTTAAACTTCTGGGATCAGCGGCCATGCAGATTTATGGAGACCTGTACGTTGCACAGAAGGGTTTAACCTGTTAATCTGTCAGCCCTACAATTTTGAGCTTATATTTTGCAGGAAGTTAACATTTTGCTGTTTTCTAAGTGAAATCAACATCCTTTCCGTCAAGGGTAAGTGTGGAATTTACATTCTAACCTATTTTGACCTGAAATCGACGTTTTTGAGCTTACGCGCAGCGTGAAATGAACAGTTTGCTCGTTTTTAAGTGAAATCAACATCCTTGCTCTCACGCGTTAACGTGAAATCAGCATTTTAAGCACTTTTGACCTGAAATCAACAAAATTGAGCTTACACGTTGCGTAAAATTTTTCACTGCCATTTAAGTGAAATCAAAGTCCTTGCTATGACTCGGTAATGCCAAATCAGAATTTTAACTGTCTGTAAATGATCTGAAATCCCGGGGGGGGGGGGGGGAGGGTTACACCCGGGAATTTTGGATATGGGTGTGCCGCGAAGGTTCTTGAATCCTAACCCTATTTAAGGACTAAGAAAGCGAAAACTGATACCTTTTTAAGGCTCGAACATTCGATTAGGTGGGCGTTTTCACACTCCAGTATTAGATAATACAATTTAGCTACCCTATCTAAGGACCACACTAGGAACACAGCAACAAAAGGGTAAAAAAAGATACCCTATTTAAGGACCGAGAGCCTCAAAAACCATACCCTATTCTGCGGCACATACCTATATAGCCCATATAAGGGAGTACCCCCCCCCCCCTCCCGGTCTGAAATCAACATTGTCTAGCTTGTGCATTGCGTAAAGTCAACATTGGGCTGTAGGAGTGAAATTGACGTCTTTGCGGTCGCACGTTAACGTGAAATCAAAATTTTAACGGTTTTAACCTGAAATCGACATTTTTTAAGGTTACACGTTGCGAAAGATCAATATTTTGCTGGATTCTAATTGAATGTTTTAAGGCGTGAAACAACGCGGAGAAAAGTTGGCCGTTCACGGTAGCTCGTAAATGCAGTAAGCAATGTCCTGTAGTTTTTTCCGCTAAAGTTTTGCATCGTTTTCGAGACATCGGGTAATTTTAATTTATGAAAAAATCCACTCGGTTTTTCCTAGTGGTGTACCTAGCCTGAATGACTTAGCGAGAGGAGGAGAGGCTGAAATTCAGGCCAGTGGCGTACCCATTTTGCATACGTTATTTCTCGAAAACGAAAAGCAACCCAGCGAAAAAAAACAAGGAGCAATGTTTTCAATTGAAATGAAGGTTGCATGCAAAAATTCAGCTAATTTGGAGCAAGAAACAGACACAACCAAAATCGTCCCGCTTATTTCTCGTTTTGGGTGCCCCTGAAGTCATTTCACACAGGCGTCTTAGGTTTACACTGATTACTTTCTTCAGTTTCCCCTGTTATGCAAGTTCAATCTTTATGTGCTGGGCGGCTGGAGCACAGAAAGTAATTTGCCACAGACCCTCTCTTTTGCGTCCAGTTAATTTACTCAGTGAGGATATGACAACTAAACTCAGAGAAAAAAAATGCATGGACAGACTACATAGAACAGGTCTGTGGGCGCTCTGGTTTTTGATGTTAGATTCATGTTCTTTTTTACGTGCTACCTGAAGCTTAGCTGGACTCTTTAAAATAACCTTTACTTACTGTACATCTATATGATACATTAGTATAATAACCCAAGTTATTCTGGCATTTTGATTGGGTTCTCCGCCTATGATGTTTAGAGAGAGACGATGCACGATTGACGTCATCGTTACAAAGTTTTTCCCTCTGCCGTTTTAAAATGGCGGAAAGTTTTGAGAAATAAGACAATATTTTACGTGACTGGGCAAAAGATAAGGTACAAAAAAGTCTTGCCTAGGCATTGAACAGGTTCGAGAAGCCAGAAGAAGAAAGATAAAGCCGTTTCTTTTAGAAAATGATCCAGAAAAAATTCTCGAGCAGCCTCAGTCGGCAGTCGAGCGACACTAAACCACGCACAAAATTGGTCTTGGTAAGCCGAGAACCATTGCTTTATCTCGAATTTAACAAACCCAATAAACAAAATGTTTCTGAGATTAATTTATTTAAAAAATTCAACTTGTCTCAGTGTCAAAACAACTGTTGACACACTGATTGATGTCAGAAATGAAACATCAAAACACATGATCACTTCTTAAAATCAGATAAAATAAACACATAACCTTGCTTTCCGATGCGAATGTTCTTGTCCGTTTCAGGGCACAGCAGCGAGTTAAGCATAGCTAACCACAGCTCACGGCCGACAGTATCGCAGCTAAAATGTGTCTCCGACTCTATATCAAACTGATTGGAGAATCACCAACCACAGAAGACAAAAATCTCCACCGTCATTCACGACGCTCCTTTCATTCAAAACTCGAATCAAAATGGCCTCTAGGTTAACCGCAACCACAAGTTTTGCGAGGGTATTTTTTCAACTCCTGCAATTTTCAAGGCAACGTCCAAGCTTTTCGGCTCACAGGGCTGCTCCGATGACAAAAACTGACTTGATTTTTCCAGCATTTTCTTCAAGATTTGTAGATTTCGCAGTTCAATTCTTCTTTCGCTGTAAGTTTTCATTCCACGAGAAGCGACGCTCGAGTCAGGTTTGACAGTGGCGTGATTTTTCTCGACCAATCACAATTCTTTGCTACGCATAGCAACCAATGAAATTGCTTCATTTTGTATAGATCATAGATCACGTCAAATGGCTTTTTTTCGTCTTCGCCAAAGTGGGCAAAGGCGGGGTAAAAGCCGGCTTTCGCGTTATGTTGAAATATTTTGAAATAAAAAAGGCTTTTCGTTATTATATAAAACAAATAGATTCCATGTTGCCGTGCGTCTGATTCAGTAATAGATCACAGAAGACGCCAAAATGTGGTAAGAACATCAGTGACACACTCGGCTACGCCTCGTGTGCCACTTTTTTGTTCTTACCACATTTTGACTTCATCTGTGATCTATTACTGAACAGACGCACGGCAACATGGAATCTATTTGTTAACTAATTTGGCACAAGTGTGCAAGCTTTGTAGTGGATGTCTGTGAGTACAACTGTTTGTTGTTTTGTGTGCGTTTTGGTTCCAAATTTTATTGAAAACAAATCGGGTCAAGTGGGGTTACCGCCATCTTGACTTCCGGTCAAGTAAAGGCCACCCAAAACGCCCGCCGTTTTCTCTTCAAGTTTTCAACAGAGGTACCTCATAATAGGAGGTTTTGTTCCTTTTTGATATAACTTTCTAGCCATTGTTAGTTTTTCTCAATGTGATGAGTCATTTTGCTCAACAATCCTTTTGAGTGCGAGGGTGTACTCTCGCGTGTTGTACTTTGTTGGATTGGTGAAAGGTCAATAGTGTCTGTGTTTACGATTGCGTGACATTAAACGCTTGCTCCCCTCGTCCCCCAGTGGTGTTGT
The DNA here is from genome assembly GCA_019787425.1 of Platygyra sinensis. Taxonomy (NCBI): domain Eukaryota; kingdom Metazoa; phylum Cnidaria; class Anthozoa; order Scleractinia; family Merulinidae; genus Platygyra; species Platygyra sinensis. Next base: position 12,355 of record JAHPZR010008072.1, read on the forward strand.
ATTTTATGGGTTGATGAACGTAAGGCGAGTAAAACTATTGCTATGAAAGTAAGACGAGTAAAACTATTGCTCCCGCATTCCCGCAGTGGAAAAAATGAATATTAAAACTCCGGGTTTCGGCTCATGGATTATAGAACGAAGTATTTTCATGTGTAGCGCGCTTGTTTCGGCTGATGGATTTTAGAACGAGGCATATTCATGTGTAGCACGCTTGTTTCGTGTATACATTAAGTTTTCTCTTTTGTTTCCATATGCAAATATTTATTTACTGCGGGACTACGTGAGCAAGCATTCAATGTCACGCAATCGTGGCCGCGTATTCTGAGGTTTAGCCCTTCTTCTCCAAATGCCATTAACTTTGAAGGGATTGTTGAGACGAACCATAAGCACTGAAGGCTTAATTCTCAGCACAGAGCAAACTTAATATATCATGTACCAAACCTCCTATTCTGGGATCAGGACATCTCCGCATTTCTGCGGGGGCTCCGGGAAAACGTTGTCAATCCATTAAACTTTGTCGACGCCTCGGCCACTTGTTAGTATGTTTCTACTCAAAATATGAGGCTTTCGAATAACTTATCCTACCGAAAATTACTGCAAAGAAGTCTTTCATATATTTTGAATCCTGGGTAACATTGAACAAAGTAATCGAATCATCAAAAAGTTAGAAATTTCCACATATCTTTCAGTTAACGAACCAAAATAAATAGGCCGCCATATCGAAAATCACCGGTGTATGACGTGACGTCACACTGGTAGTTATGACTAAACCACTGTTTGCCTGGAGACACCCCCTCCCTCCTGGCAATAGTAACTTTGTATGCACGTCCATAGTGCTGGAGTTCAATATATGAGAGATCACCCAGAGAGATTTGTTGAGAGCAATACTGAAAATTCATGGCTCAGATATCTGAATAACATATGTATTCAAGGCATATGGGCTGATGCACTTATTGTCAAGCAGTCGCCATTGCATTAAATGCTTCTATTCAAATAGTTGGATCCAATCCAGGCTTTTCACCAATAACTACTGTCAATCCGGTTCAGGACAGAAACAGCTTGTCCATAATTACCATAGCCATATTGATGAATGTCATTATGTATCAACTACTCCTTACAATCAAATGCATCCATTTCAGTGTATAATAAATCAGCAATTGATATTCAATCTTCAATAAATAAACATTTTATTATGTCTATATATGCAATATGTTTCTCTGTCATCAAATCATGCAGTTACTGGGATTGTTCAACACTGCTGGCTCTCCATGAACATGCATGTTTGTTTTATGAAGTGTGATGCGCACAGTGTTAGCAAAATGCCTAGTATCATATAACCATCTATGGGGCTGACATTGAAATAAAATTCTCACAGGTGATTCAGAGCTCTTTAACACTGTGTTATCATGTTAAAAAGGAGTTTCTTGTGGAATGTATTTTAAAAGAAAATGCAAGAAGTTGTGTTACACCAACTGGATACTTATATTGTTGTAATGATGTCTACATAAGCTGTATAGTTCAACAAAGCACTTCAGACACTTGTTGCTTTGTGTTGACCTATGAAAATGAGCATTTTTTTTTCTCTCAGGACCATTCAATCTTAATTCCCTTGTAAAGAAGGTAAATGATATCTATAGACTGTATCTATAATGGAAAACAAAATATATCTTATTCTTTATTCTGCTCGTCAGCAGTTGCAAAATGCATCTACAGGAAATGAAATTACAGTGTTGCACCAGGAGAAAATAACACCCAGTATCATTAATGATGGACAAACAATGTGAAGAATTAGCATTTCCTGTTTTGTTTCCTAAAGGCAGATATGGTTACACTACAGAAAGAGAGATTAAGTTAACTCCAACCAAAAACTATAATGCGCGGTTACGTCATCAGTATCCACGCTTAGGCCCTGTTTACAAGGAGGTAGGGTAACCCTTCTGCCAGGGTAACCCTAGCAAGAGAGTTATAAGATAGCCCGAGTTTACAAGCAAAATTTACAGGTAGGGTAACTCTACTGCCCGTGACAACTTTACACTTGTTATGCTTCGATGACCTTGTAACTAAAGCAACGAACAGATAACGCTGATTTGTCGCTGTTGTGATCATATTTTGATTTTCGGAGCCAAAATGGAGTTGTCCCGGGTAGGCGAGTTGTCCCTAGTAGGGCATTTACAAGGAGCCTAGGGTTGCCCTCGCGCCAGGGCAACCGAGTCGGCAGGTACATCGTAGGGTAACCCTGACTGCCTTGTAAATGCATCGTTGAAAATAAGGAAGAAATGTGCGAGTGCCAGGGTAACCCTCTTGCTAGGGTAGCCCTAGCACTAGGCTCGATTTCCGCCGCTCTCTCGTGTCTGGTCTACCCTCCCCGAGAAGAACGGCTGGACGCGTGAGCGGGAAACCATGTCTGTGACGTCAATTCATAATTTAATTTCATGCGGTGCTCGTGGCCGGAAACGTTATCTGATTACAACCTACGGCTCTAAACATTTGTGCATTTGCCGTTCTATTTTTTTGTATTTTGGCCTTTCCAACCTATTTTGTTTTACATTATTGCTGCACGAATGCTGTATTCTATGGAAGAGTTCGTTTTTTGAGTAGAAGAGCGCCGTTCGACTTTGGTTTAGCAAACTGGTCATGCATGTCAAG
>JAHPZR010008072.1:17500-22699 GCA_019787425.1 Platygyra sinensis
ACAAGCTGATATGTGAAATTAATTCTCATAACGCCCCTTGGATCAAAAACTCGAAAACTTGGCGCTTTTGGTTCATATATTCCGACGCACTGTTCATAAACTTGACAACAAAGAAATGTATTTCAGTCTCAGAATTTACATCTGTGAAACACAGAATGTGTAAAATCTGTAGCACTTGAAGGTGGACTGATTTTCCGTCGCTCTCTCGCTTGAGATGAAGTACTTCAGCCGGTTGTTGTTGTTTTGAGCTAAAGGTCACCGGGTTTCATCTCGCGTTGGTTTTCACGGCCTCTCTTTCCGAAGTAGAGAATGATGTTAAACAATGCTGAATTTGCAAAACTTTCTGGAGAATTCAGACCAAGCTGATTTGCTGTATAGAGGACTTCAAGGTCTTCGCTGGAAATTGGACGCTTGTGCTTTGTGAAAGAAATCAATCCCTGTCGCGCAAGATCTTTCAGTGATGGATCTAGAGCTTTGTTTGCCGGCTTGAATACTTATCCCGAATAATGGAAAACGGCTTTCTTTGAAGGGAACAGGACAAAAAAATCTGTCCAGCCCGGAACGAAAAGGCTTTCACAGTGTTGCGACTGTATGGTTTTCCTTCTACTGAATTTTCTTGCTTCTGCATATAAAAGGTTTCAACATGGTTGACAATTCTGCCGGCTCCATGATTTCAAGTGCGACTGGAATTTTTCTCTCCTTCCTCCACGTTAAAGTCGGACGTGAACGGTTGGTTTATTTTATAGTTAGTTATCACATTGTATTAAATCTTTATTTTGTAAAATGAATCGGTTTAAATTTACGTAGGACTAAATATTAAAAGTCTACTCGTGACTTTCTCCACCTTCAAAGACATTGACAGCGTATTTTGGTGACTTTTTTGTACTTTCCGGAACAGCACTTACCATCAGGTTTTTAATGTCATCATCCCTAGACTCAATAACACTAGTTTGGTTTCCTGCCATATTAAATAAGAGAAAAGAAAAGTTGAAATTCTTCTGCTGACTATGTTTTTCTTGGACGGAAACAATCGGAGGACAAATATCGAATCGGGCGTGGATTATTGCGTGATACCTGTCCAGAGATTTATACCACGTGACGTAAAATGGCCAATAAAATCAATCAAAAATTAATGGGTAGGTTATAATGCCGGATATCTGTTACTTACGGATGACAGCTATCGAGAGCATCATGACCATATTTGGATAGTGTTACAATTTGTTGAATAATAATTTAAAATATTGTGTTGAGGGGATATAGTTGTCTAATTCCACTGTAATTTAAATGGTTTAAATATCTAATAGTGGTGTCATTTCCTTGCGACAAGGCAGTCTTCATTCTGTTGAGTCTAAAGAGCACAGCGAAACGTTCTGTTTAGCAACTGTATTGAAAAACTGTTCGTTCCTCCTGAATGACTGGCGTTTGTTTGACAGATGTTTCATTCTTTCTTGAGATCAAAATTGATTTGTTATTGAAACTGTTAGACTTACTACTAATAAGAGTAGTTATATTAAAAGCAGTACTGGTGTCGCTGAATATGAGGTGCTGTAATTTCCACAAAATGTGAGCACAATCGTTGCCAGATACCACAGTGGGAATTTTGTGAATCATGAAAACCAAGAATTAAACTTAATAATAAAGCACATAGCCAGAGCTATTAAAAAGAAATTAGAGTTATTTTTTTGATTCCTTGACAAACACCTTCTCAGCAAACAGAACAAGCCCACACAACAGTGTTAATTGTTGTAGTATTTATTTTTGGAGAGGAATAGGTTAAAAACGTTATATTTTGTTTCTTTATTGATGCTGTTGTTCCAACGTTTTTGAGTCACCTTCTTTGTTCCGCATTGATTTCACACAAAGATATCAATATATGGAAACGAGCAAAAAATATATTTATTTATTTTCCTTAACGTTAATAATTTATCAAAACCTGCATATTTTTCATTTCTGTTGTACTACATTAACTTCAATGTACGCACGTGTTGTTTAATCCTATGTGTTTCGCTTTTCTTGAGCCTTAATAATTTCGTCTTCTGCTGGAACTTCTGAAAAGTTATTTACTGGCAGAATTCTCAGTCAAAATTCCACGCTTACATACATAACTAAAATATAAAGGCAGAACCGACACAGCGTAGAATGGTTTTCTGGAAGGTGTATTATTTTCGGCTGGCCAAACTAGCCTTCTTCAGGTACAATGAGAATTCTGTTTGTACCTGAAAAAGGCTGGTTTGGCCATCCGAAATAAAGAACACCTTCGAAAAAAACATCCTACGTTGTGTCGGTTTATTCTCCCTTTATATTCTTCATTTTATGTATGAAGGCAATTAGATCAGCATTATTGATCCAACGTATACCAGCAGGATCATCGGGTTGCTTGTTAATTATTTTAAATAATTAACAATTATTCTTTGAAATCGAGGTAAATATTCTGCCACTATTCACCGAGATTGAGAAGAATAATTGTTTTAGTATATACACAGGAAGTGATCTTAACAACATTTCAGAAGGAAACCATTAAAAATCGGTTTAATTGGCCTCTCAATTCATGCTCGGAAAACGTGCAAGCTGTACAAGCATGCGCGAATTCGCGAAACTATTTACAGAATCTTTGAACATGGAAAATCTATAGTTTATCTTCGAAAAAACCTCGTGACAGTCTAGAATAATGGTCCTTAAACACCGTTCAAATCAGTGTGAATCAAAAGTATGCTTTATTCAAAAGTATGCTCTATTTTTGTTTGGCTTACGCATTATTCACTCGGTAGGGGGTGAATAATGCTCATTAGCCAGAGATAGCGAACCAATCAGATTGCTTAAAACACCAAGATCACTGAGTGTGTATATACTAAACTAGAATTTACAAACAAGTGTAAGGAGGGGTTTGGTTCAATAAGCCAGAAAGTGTAACCAACGGTATTATCCGGATTTTGTCTTAGCTTAACCGAGATGAATACTTCTGGATTTGTAAGCCTGCTAAAACTATTCTGGAAAACAGGTCCTTTGCAACCATGAATATAGATATTTCTTGACATAAAGAAGGAACCGTCATCAGTTGAAAATGCACTAGACATATTCTGTACGCAAACTGAGTGTCAGGCTAAAAACCACTTCTCAACATTCTAAGGAAAACCCTCTATTTATTGAAAATTAAACAACTTTGGAATTGTATTATTCATTTTTATATATTATAGTTATTTTGAGTCATCTGTATCGTTTGCGAGATTGAATATGTACTTAAATGTGGGTATGCAATAGCTAAAAGTATAAATTGCGATGGAGCAGTTAGTCTAGGAGGGACATCCTCGTAGTACCAGGGGCATGCAGTTAGTTTACGAGGGACGAGGAACACCTGACCAAAATTAAAGCGGCTAAGGGCCTCTTCATATGAACCCGGTGGGCTGGCTCGGTTACCGGGACGAATTCTGTGGTGTGTTCATATGGGAAATTTCAGCCCTGTCGACCGGGATGAATTCAAAAAACACGACCAAAAACATAAATTTGTATTGTTCGCGACAGTCATAGCTTTGTGGGCTCTTGTAACTTTACTAATAAAGCTAATTCGCATACTTCTAAAGTGGAAATACATACAAGACCAAAATTATGCCATTTTGGCCGCTATGTTGTGAGAGCGAAGCTATTTTGTTGAAAAAGTTTCGTCCCGGTCACCGGGCTGGAGTGTTCATACGGGAAAATTTTCATCCCGGTTATCGAGATCTCGGTCGCAAAGATCGAGATCTCGGTAACCGGGCCAGCCCGGCCTCTCATATGGATACATCGATATTTTTACAAAGAAAAAAGAGGCGAGGCGAGATCTCGGAAACCGAGCCAGCCCGGTCGACCGGGCTCATATGAAGAGGCCCTAAGTTTACAAAAAATGGTGGGAAGAGCACCTGAGCCCATGCAGACAACTTCTATATGGCTATGAATATGCAGGCGCAAGTTTGGGCAGAAAAATCCTTTGTTTTATGCCTGAGCAATCGCCAAAGAGGATCTACTGACCAGAATCACTTTCATGTGTTCTGACACGGTCATTGTTGTATCAGCTGTACTTTTCTTATTCAGCTGGTTCGTTCCTGCGAGCGACTTGCCTAGTTGTTACGCGTCTGTTATGTAAACGAAAGAAAATGTCCCTCAGCACCCTTACTACAAAGTAGCCTGATCTCAAATTTTGATTTAACTAAAGATTTGAATGCCAGCGTAAGAAAGCAGTTATAAAAGTCATATAAACACCTAAGGTTTGCCTGCATCTATCGTGTCCTCCAAACATTTCAGACTTTCAGATTCATTTCACACCAAAAAGAGAAACTGCCAAGAAAAATATCATCGGATATGATTAATAAAAACATGATCGAATCTAGCGCGCGGCCCGAGGGAGTTTTCCCGGGTCGATAACTGCGCGAGTGACGTTTATACGGCGCTCCATTACATTAATCCGTTGAAACTTAAACATCCTGTAACTTTTAAGTCATTCAAGAGGCTGATTAAAAGGCAATGTTTTTGTGCTGTTTGCTTAACCTTTTTTATACTGCACCCCTTGAAAATAAAGAACTAAAAAAGAAACGATCAGGTAATCGACACAAGTGAGGCAATTATTAATATTGTTGTTGTTGTTGTTGTTGTTGTTTTTTTTTTTGTCGTTTTTCTGTTTCCTATCTACAGTTTAATGTTCCAAAAGTAAACGTAGACCACGCCCTAATCATGAACCGTATCTTCACCATGATGCGGCTGTTATTACTGCCCATGTTATTGTGCTGTTATGCTACACAAGGTGAGCATATATATATTAGTCTTGCACTAGAAAATAGAAAATGCAAATCCAAGTGTTTTCTTAAACAGAATGAAAGTCGCAAGTTGAGTAAAAGCCTAATATTGATCTAAAAAAATAAATAGTTTGATGTTCCCTATTAGGTTTTAGCGGTAACCAACGAGAGTTTGTATTAGTCCCCTAACTTCTACTCAGGTAGTCGTGACTAAATCCGGTGGTACCAACAGCTCGCCATTACAAGGCATACAGTATATTTGTCCTCTTTGTTCAAAATACAAGGACAAGTGAAGTATTTTACAGTAAACGGAGCTTAACCAACGCAACAAGCATGGAAAGGGGCACAATACGAGCCAATTTGTTAGAATTCATTTGAGACCATCGTGGCTACGATGTAACCCTACATTTTCCGATACAATTTTTCTGTTTAATTT
>JAHPZR010008073.1:0-12500 GCA_019787425.1 Platygyra sinensis
GCCATGATTCAATTCTGCCAATGATTTATTTACAATTTTCTTATGTACAAACATCTGTGAAAGGCTATTTACAACTATTTACAAGCGAGAAAAATCGTATACAAGAACTTTTAATGTCGAACGGAAGCGTGCTAAAAACAAACTTTTAAAACATTGAGCAACGTAAGAGAAACGTATTGTTCGAAAATATTTACTGTCGCTTGTTGAAAATTTAATTACCGTTCCGAACTTCTCTCTCTCTTCAGAAAAGCTGAGAGTTCAGATAAAAACTTAACAGGTATTTTCATAAACCAGTCGGGTAATATCTCACTCAAATCCCCACCGTCGCCTTTCCATGATATCAGTGACATATCCTCCATTCCTCTTTTTTTTCCTGTTGAAATACACGTTCCCGTTCCCGTTCTTCAAGAGTTCCATTTCTCAGTTTTTCAGAATACCGTCGTTCTTTTTCTCTTAATTCTTCCGTCTTCCTCTTTGTTTCTTCCTCTCTTTCCCGAGATTCAGCCTCCTTCCTCTCAAACTCTTTTATCCAGTGTATAAAATACCACTCTCGGGGTCGTGAATGTCTTTTTTGCAATTCTTCGACCTTTTATGCAAGCTTTGGTTTGGCCTTGGGGTTTTTGAATAAATGAAAAGCGACTTCTATTTTTCAGCGCTGTGCGTTCCATATCCTCGATTTCTCGCAGGTCAGCATTCGTAAACTGTAAAGCAAAATATTTTTTCGATTAAGTTTGCTTATTCCGATTATCTACATGGTTGACAGTAACTATACTTCACACATCGCTTTTATTTCATTGTGTTGTTTACGGAGTGTTTGATGCAAATTTAAGTCAAAGTAACACGCCTAATTACACTTGCTTAACGGTGCGTGTTAAATCAACGGTTCAGAGTATGTTGTCGTGCTACAAAATATGTTAAACAATTCCAAAATAAACTCACCGAATCGAGAAAGTAAAATTCATTTTCCACGTTTGCAGTCGGAACCTCATTGCCGGGTGTCTGTGTTAAACGATAAAAATTATGATCAGTTAAGAGTGAGATTGAAAACGAATACAAATTCAAAACTGTAGTGGTTTAAGACTTATGTAAGAGAACAATACTTACAAGTGCTTCGCGCTGAGAATATTCGTTCATCAATTGATTAAACGCGCTGATAGTGTCCTCATTAGCTTCGTCCACGGTTAACATGGTTTAGATGTGGATTCGACTTGCATGTTTGGAAGCTATCTGCTCTATCAAAAATATTTGTTACTGGAGTTTCTGACAAGAATAAAGTACTCAACGGAGAACGCGCTTTTATTTTGAACAGTTAATAGATTTCTCATGAGCCAATCAGGATTAATTATTAACGGGCATGCCCAGGCAAGCTTATTGTTTGTATTGTACTAGAGTGACGCTTATTAGTATGGAGGAAGACACTTCATTATTATAGAGGAAGGCACCTCATTAGTATGGAGGAAGTCACCTCATTAGTATGGAGGAACGCATTTTTTCCCTAAGTCATAACAATAGGTGACGTCATGGACTAGGCACCTAATCCACCTAATCCATAGGCACCTAATCCACCTAATCTGGAACAAGGCTTAAAAACAACATACATAACTACTCGCGTGGGACAGTCATATACATTGATTAAGTACCGCCCCGAATGCTTGCAGACAATCCATGCAAGGCAAACTACCCTATAGATGAAATGAAAATTTCTCCTAAATTTTCTGTTAAAAAAAATAATAAATAAATAAAAAATGACCTTTTTAAGCTTTTGACTGCTCTTAGTACAGTATTAATAAGAGAGAACCTCAATCGTCAGCACAAACTTTTGTTTTATGGTGTTTTAACATGAAGTACACTTAATAAAAAAGTGTTGCATTTTAATTTCCTGAAGAATGCCTCTTGGCTTTTCAACATTCCGCGTTGATTTTTTCCCAACATTTTTTTTGGGGGTGGGGGCGGGGGGGGGGGGGGGGTGTGGAGCTTCTTCTACATGTAGATCAGCAACTGGTAAAGCGGAGAGCAGTTGAATTCCGACGGCGTGCAACCATCGTAAACGCTGGAACAACTGAATAAGGCAACGGCCACAAATATTTCGATCAACAAAAAATGGATTTAAATTTTGTTACCGTTCTCCCTTAGAATCCAGGACGATGTTTGTTCAACTCGTATTTCAATCAGTTTCAATTCACGCCAGCTGAAATGTGCATATTTTTAAAGCTTACGCGCTTGTCCGTCGAGCTATGGTGGCGCGCTTCTGTGATCAATTTTAAAAAGCGCACGCCATTAGGCAAATTCCCTTGATTTCCTCGGCAGTAGTTCGAAAGCAGTTTTCAACGTCAAAAGTTCGAAATCAGATCATACCACGTAAGCAAATTTATCCTGTTGACAAACAAGCAAAGGGGTGCCTCTATAAACGGAAGTTTAATTATTAGGGCAAAAATCCAACAATCGAGTTCGTTTCAGCATCATTTTGAAAGCTCATGACAGGGCGGAAAATAGAACTCATCTTATTCGCAGCGCAATTCAATAAATCAACCAAAAACTGTTTCGATTTTGCGTCATAAATTTATAACGAACTTCATTTTAACGTTATCAAGTCAAAGGAGAAGGAGTCTAGTTGAAAACCTCAGTTACACAGTAGATTTTATAAATGAGGATTCTGCTGTTCCAAATGACATCCATTTTCCTTTTCGTAAACTAACGTTTAGACACTTTGCTAGGAGGATGCAGGCATAAGGAAATCAATGATCCTCGACGCAGTGTAAATAAGTAAAATCGCGATTTCCCATCACTAGACATGTTGCCAACCTGGGTCATCTTTTACGATAGCTCCCATAAACTTTGTTTAATGAATAAGCGATTCTCTTTTCCTCTTTCGTGCTTTACAAATAATAGTCAAAGGATGCGTCAACTCCACCTTATCAGGTTCTGATTATGCAAGTTATTTTGCTCTCAAATTACAGCACTTGCACTGTACTTCCTCATACTTTATTACATACATTTTACCTGAATAATCGCCTTAAAGTGTTCTTTACCCAAGATCATGTAAGACGGTTGGACCAGACTCTGATTCAAAGAGACATTTCGCCTTAAAGAAAAAAAAAATGTTATGTACTTCATTCGACTCCGAAACTATTCCTGTGTGTTGTTCTTGCAGTTACTTACGTCAGTAGACTTTCATTTAGATTGCAAGAGACAAAAATCACAGAGCCAAGAGATAATTTTAAATGGAAGCTTGTACTTAACCACGAAAGGCTTTGTTTTCAGCCCAAGGAAGACTTCTTTATTGGATTATTTCAATTAACGATTACATGAAATACAGTTATTTTGGTCTCAAATTACGGCACGTGCACCTTGATTGACTATGCGTCATTACATCGTAACTAAGTTAACTGTGATATATGCTGCTAGGCCTTTTTAAAAATTTTACATTATACATATGTTTCATATCTTTTTCCTTTCTAAATCTTATTAAGTTCAAATACTTTATTTGTTTATTTATTTGCTTATTTATTTATTTATCTATTTATTTATTTATTTATTTATTTATTTTATACACTCTTCATTAAATTGTAAATAATTTTAACTTCAGCTAAGGTATAAATAGTGTCCGCTAATTAGTTCTGTTTTAAAGCTAAATACTACTGACACTTAAACTCTTTCCATTCATTCATCCATCCATCCTCCATCCTCCATCCATTCATTCATTCATTCATTCCTTCATTAATTCATTCGTTCGTTTGTTCGTTCGTTCATTCATTCATTCATTCATTCATTCATTCATTCATTCATTCATTCATATGCATTCATATGCATTCATTCATTCATTCAACTAAGTATATTGAAAGGGGTTGTGAACCAGAGATCAACAAGCATTTCTCAAGCCAAAATAGCTATGTGATGCTTTGTTTTTCGTCCACGCCAGGCTGACAGATCGATCAAAACTGTTTGTTGCATAGAGCTTGCTTAGACAGAGATCGGCGCGCAGCCACCGGTATGTCCATCGAGTTTAACAACGCCAGCTAGCTCACGCTACTGATTTAGAGCACGCAGATTTACAGATGCATTTCGATGTCAGTTTCGATCCTTCGAAATCGTTCTGTTTGAAATCGCTAGGCAAACTTGTGGTCACTCTTTCAGAGTGTCGAAGGTGAAATTGGAAAACAAAAGTGGCTCAATAAGCGGAAGATTAATTACTGGAGCATGAGACTACCTTTCAAATTCGAGTAGTTGCAAAGACATTTTCACAAGTCTTTTTCAAAGGTCACGATAGTGCGTACATCGATAAAGATGCAATGATGACATCATTGTACGTGTAATCGTTACCAATGTAGTTTGAAAGCAAGGCCTTATAATTTGCCCATTTTGGTTTTGTAATCCACTTAAGCAAGCTAAACTTGGTATTATATTTTGTAACTTTCAAAGACATACCTATAAACCGCCTCACAGCCATCGCAAAACCTTAAGTTTTAATCAGTAAAAATGACTGCAATTTCCTTGAGCGTGCGCGATCCTGCAGCGTGGTCGTTTTCCTTGCCAGTGATCTGAAGTCCTCTCTTCAGCATTATATTAGCATAATTTATATAATGACAATAAAGTTGTTTTTCAGAATCAACCAGCAGCTAAAGGCAACTAATAAAAACTAACGGCACAAACAAAAATCAATTGCGAAGAATATATCCATATATCTTGCCAGTTGCTGCCAGCGCACACTTGCTACGATCGCTATTCCCTTTCGAGCAAGTATTACGAACCGCACTCATTATATAGAAACCAATTCTGGTGTTTTACCACATTTAGAACGAAGAATATATCCATATATCATGCCTGTTGCTGCCAGCGCACACTTGCTACGATCGCTATTCCCTTTCGAGCAAGTATTACGAACCGCACTCGTTTTGTAGAAACAAATTCTGGTGTTTTACCACATTTAGAACGAAGAATATATCCATATCTCTTGCCTGCTGTTGCCAGCGCACACTTACTACGATCGCTATTCCCTTTCGAGCAAGTATTATGAATCACACTCGTTTTATAGACCAATTCTGGTGTTTTACCACACATTTAGAACGAAGAACATATACATATATCTTGCCTGTTGCTGCCAGCGCACACTAGCTACGATCGCTATTCCCTTTCGAGCAAGTATTATGAACCGCACTCGTTTTATAGAAACCAATTTTATAGAAACCAATTCTGGTGTTTTACCACATTTAGAACGAAGAATATATCCATATATCTTGCCTGTTGCTGCCAGCGCACACTTGCTACGATCGCTATTCCCTTTCGAGCAAGTATTACGAACCGCACTCGTTTTATATAAAACCAATTCTGGTGTTTTACCACATTTAGAACGAAGAATATATCCATATCTCTTGCCTGCTGTTGCCAGCGCACACTTGCTACGATCGCTATTCCCTTTCGAGCAAGTATTACGAACCGCACTCGTTTTATAGAAACCAATTCTGGCCCCAGTTGTTCAAAAGCTGGATAACGCTATCCACCGGATAAATCACTATCCAGCGGATAGCGTGGTTTGGTTTGTCAATACTTATCCACTGGATAGCGATTTATCCGGTGGATAGCGTTATCCAGCCTTTGAACAACCGGGGCCAGGTGTTTTTACCACATTTAGAACGAAGAATATATCCATATCTCTTGCCTGCTGTTGCCAGCGCACACTTAGTACGATCGCTATTCCCTTTCGAGCAAGTATTATGAATCACACTCGTTTTATAGAAACCAATTCTGGTGTTTCCACATTTAGAACGAAGAATATACACATATATCTTGTCTGTTTCATATACATAATATTCTCTTGAAGCAAGAACTATTAATCGCACTTGACTGCACTCCAATCTTGTCTGTTGCTGCCAGCGTACATTTGCTACGATCGATATTCCCTTTCGAGCAAGTATTACGAATCACACGCGTTTTATAGAAAACATTTCTGGTATTTTCTACATTTAGAACGAAGAATATACACATATATCTTGTCTGTTTCACATACATAATATTCTCTTCAAGCAAGAACTACAAATCGCACTTGACTGCACTCCAAAGTTGTTTATTGTTGACTTAATGAGATGCACGGATTGCGAATCGAACGATCCGTTGACACACATTGCCTCTTGCGGGTAAGTGTGAATTTTTTTCTCACCCTAATGAGATGCAACATGCGATCCGTAAGCTCTACTCTACGGACCGGAAGGGCCCTTCACGATACGTACGAATCGGACGAACTGAAACTCTACTCTACGGACCGCAAGGACACTTTACGATCCGTACGAATCGAACGAAATGAATTTGCCTTTAGCGGATCGTTACAGTGCGGGTGTATTGGACATGACTGCAGTTTTCTTGCTGATATGATTATATACTACATATATACTACTTCGAAGCTATATCCGTGTCTTGTGCCCACGGGTGTTTGTGTCAGTAGGCTTTTCGCTCGTTTCCAAGAGACAAAAATCGCTGAGCCGAGAACTCAATTCAAGAGAGGCATATTTTCGCGCCAAATGGAGGCTATTGTTTAAATATAATTGTACTCTATTGATCAGGACTCAGTAGAGACCATGAAGTGCTTACCCTTCTAGCACGTAATAGCATTCGATTCTGTAAATGTTTATTCAGCAAGTGTCTTACTGAATATAAAACCCTATCGAATCGGAATGCAAGGTTATGTATTTATTTTACCGATTTTTAGAAGTGATGTCTTGACGTTTCATTCCTGACATCAATCAGTGTGTCAACAGTTGTTTTGACACTGGGAAAAGTTGAATTTTTAAAATAAATTAATCTTAGAAACATTTTGTTTATTGTGTTTATTAAACTTGAGATAAAGCAATGGTTTTCGGCTTACCAAGACCAAGTTTGTGCGTGGTTTAGTCTCGCTCAACTGCCGCCTGAGACTGCTCGAGAATTATTTCTGTATCATTTTCTAAAAGAGACGGCTTAATCTTTCGTTTTCTGCCTTCTCGAACCTGTTTAATGCCTCGGCAAGACTTTTTTGTACCTTATCTTTTGCCGAGTCACGTAAAAATATTATTCTAATTCTCAAAACTTCCCGCCATTTTATAACGGCAGAGGGTAAAACTTTGTAATGATGACGTCAATCGTTTATCTGGCCTCTAATAGATCATAGGAGAGAACCAATCAAAATGCGAGAATAACTTGCATTATTATATAATCCGGAATATATTCCGGCTATTCTGCTCCTGGGAGCAGAATAGCCGGAATGGAAATCTAGGTATTCCGGAATGAGAATAGCTCCCAAGCAAACGCTTACTCGCGTTATTCCAATTATTCTTATTCCGGATTGATCCCAAAGGAAACGCGCCTTTAGTTCGGCACGGCTATAGCAAACCGTTTTGAAACCATGCCGTGCTAAAGTCGGGTAGCACGGCAGAGCTTGCCGCGCTACACGG
The DNA here is from genome assembly GCA_019787425.1 of Platygyra sinensis. Classification (NCBI taxonomy): domain Eukaryota; kingdom Metazoa; phylum Cnidaria; class Anthozoa; order Scleractinia; family Merulinidae; genus Platygyra; species Platygyra sinensis. The sequence continues at coordinate 7,422 of JAHPZR010008073.1, forward strand.
CAGAGTCGAACTTAATTATAAATGGTTTTAAACGCCGTGCTAGAGCCGTGCCAAAGTCGAACTTAAATAATGAATCTAGTTCGGCACGACTTAAGGACGTTCGCGCGAAAATTTTCTAACATTGATTTTTTTCTGAAAATTTTACCATTGAAAGATGATGAGTTAGTGATGTCAGAAATGTAAAAAAAAGTGGGGGGTCACCGACTTCGGTTCGGAGAGAACATGCCCGGAAAAACACCTAAATCTGAGTAAATCGGACTTCGTAAGCGACGAACACCAAAGTGGCTGCAAGTATCAAAATATTGCAATCAGAGCTTTGAAGGGAAGTGTTCTCTGCCAAATATGGTTTGAATGGACCTATTTAGCGAATTTAGTCAACTGGTGAGGTTCCTTAAAGAACAAGTTCGCATTTAGCGACCATAGTTTCACGCGCCTTGCAGCCGCAAGGTGGCAGGATTCCATGTCCCTTGGACAGAAATCTTTAAATTTTTGCAACTTCCCACATTGATTTTTTGTTCATTTTTGGACAAAGTGGAGATAATTGTAAATAAAATCTGTTTCTGAAAAGAAAAGTAGGGGTCACCGAACATCCAAGATCGTTAAATCCAATCAAAGCTATAGGAATGGCCATCTGCCCTATCATTGTTCATTTTAGTAATTAGCGCGCGCGCTCGATGCATGACGTGGCATGTGAATTTGCGTGCGCAGTAAGGATGCGCAGAAACAATTAGCGCGAACGTCCTTAACACGGAGTTTGAAACGTGCCTTACATACGTAAGAGTTTAGATACAAAGGAAGCTTTTTACTTTTACTTTAAGACTCTCGTGTATGGTTGACGAACGAAAGAAATCATATATTTATATTTTTTAGGCCGCTCGATTTATCGCCTTTGCAGCTTTTCTAAAGAATTTGCATTTTCCTTAGTTTTAAATTGGGCCAGTCGAAACCTGAATGGTGAAGGCCATGAACTGTTTCAGCATTTGTGGAAATTAACTCCAACCAATCACGACGTTGTTATCACAAAAGTATGTCGTGAGTGCTAATATTCTAATATTTCTTCCAATGCTTCAGTAAAGAGAACGCAATGAACGCGTCTGTACTGTAGGCGTTCGACCTGTGAATTTACGTTGATTTTCCTGGAAGTGAAAAGAAATGGAAGACGGTTGCATAACGAATAAGGCGAGAGCTAAAATGTCCTGCCTGTCTAATTTGGCAGTCCTTGTGGTGGTGTTGATGTCTCTCATTATTCAGTCACACGGTACCGATCCTTGCGTAACTCATGGATATCTGAATAATCCGTTTCGAAGCACTGGCTATGTGGCACGGGTTGGAGTAGATCCGCTGATTTGTGACCATAATCTCCAAACTGGCTGGTATCGCTTTGTAAACGAGGTCGGCGGAAAAATGCCTGAAACTAAACCAATCAAGGGCCAGTGTGGAACATATGCACCGATATATTTGAAAACTACCCACCCTTCAACAGCAGACGGCATCGTCGATAAAACCGCTTGCATCAATTACCACGAGCTAAACAATGGATGCCTATCCTTTGGCATAAAAGTGAAAAACTGCAATGATACATTTTACGTATATCGTCTTGTGCCAACTTTTGGTTGCCCGATGGCTTATTGTGCAGGTAGGGTACTATTGATCTATGTTTCAAATTGTCAGGTTAATCTACAATAAGATCACCACAAAATGACCCAACGTCAATGCCACTGAAAACTCAGACCCCTCGATATTTTATTAAAGATTTATACTCGTCTCAATTCTTATCACCGAATGTTTTATGGGCACGCAATGTTCATTGGCAACAGCCAGAAAGAAGCGAGGTCACTTACCTTCTCGATCCCCGATTTATATATCGCTTTCGCGTCGATCAAACAGTGAAAGACTAACAAGGTTTAAAATAGTCCAGCCGCTATGCTGATGGCATTAGAGTAGTATAGGACATGGCGGTACTGGCGCATAACACCAAAAGGTCTTCACCATTTTCTCCCTCGTGAACCAAATCATGGCTCCAACCGCCCAATCTCGCAAAGTCGTTTTTCGATAACAAAAATGCGCTTATTTTGTGAGGACCTCGAAATTCACTAATGTCTGAAAAGTCGCTCATCGTGTGTTTCAGACCCTGAAAAGTTTTTTGAGCCATCGTACGGCGCTATCGTGTGTTTCAAACCTTGAAAAGTCGTTTGAGATAGTTTCCACCAAAACAAGTGCCAATTATATTACGTTCTTGATGCGTCTCAGACCTTGAAAAATTCATTTGGCGGTGTATAGTATGTCTGTGTTTACAGTACGTGACATTTCTCAGAAACACCTTGATGTCATTCGCGGAAATATAAAAGGGAAAGTCCCGCTGACTATATATAAATATAATTCTTCATCAACACAGTTCAGGACATGTTTAAAACCGCTTTTTTTGATTACATATTTTATTATATATCCTTTGGAATATATAATTTGGTTTGTATAGTGCTCAATCAAGTGAAGATTCTCGAAAGACCTGATATCATTCGCGAAAAAAAAAAAAAAATACAGCCTGTGGCAATGGCGTGATGTCATGGCACAAACAGGGTTTCCGATGCATCAGAGACTCACAATGCCAGGGAATTTCCCTCAAATGAATCATCCAGGCCATAAATTAACAAAGAGAGTTTCTGATGCATCAGAAACTCAAATGCCAGGCAATTTCCCTTAAATGAGTCATACAATCCATTAAAAATAGTGGCATGAGACTAATCGGCTGACACTTCTCAGTAAGACCGGATGACATTCTAGGAAAATGAGTCATCTAATTTTTATTGTGAAGTATATATGAAATAATTTCATATTTTGTACTGCGGTTGTAGATGAATGTGAAGAGTGATCATCGCAGTAAATTTTCCAATTTAAGCAATATATATATTGCCATATATACTTCACATCATTTCACTGCACGGGAAAATATGAACTCAATAAATTGACCTTGCCTCCCAATGTGTGGCTTCATAGCTCAGTTGGTAGAGCATCGCACCGGTATCGCGGAGGTCATGGGTTCGAATCCCGTTGAAGCCCTGATTTTTTCAGGCTTCTTCTTTCCAATTGCTTAAATTGGAAAATTTACTGGCGATGATCACTCTTCACATTCATCTAATTTTTATTGTTAGACTGTCGTATTTGTCTCCATAAGTTTATTTTCAAATTCCTTCTTAATTCTCAACGTGTTTCACGGTAGGCTTGTGTTTAATGATGTATCACGACAGATGATATTCGTGACAATACAGAGCCAACGTATGATTACTTTATAATGTTGTGTACGGTAATATTTGCGTGACAAGTTTTTCCCGTTTGATTCTAATGCATTAGAAAACTTGTTGATAAATTCTATTTTAGTAACGCCGCAGTTGCGTTGTTTTTGAATCAAGGATAGCTCAACAAAATGTCTCCCCATACAGTCTTACCACAAGATAAATCCCTTTATTTTCTTTTCCACAATGAATTTTTCTTTTTCATTAAAATCACAATCAATATCACCATACAAAGGTAGGATATTCTCCCACAATATACGTTTCCCAGCATCCTCATTGTCATCATTATAGACAATCTTTATGGTTTATTAGTTTCTTTTTGGAGTATATGTAAATGTCAATGACGTTACTCAGGCCCGTAGCAAGCAAAAAATGACTGAGGTGGGGTGGGGGGGGGGGGGGTGGGGTGTGGGGTGCGGGGATGGGGGGCTGAGCGAGTAGCCCACAATACACCGCTTCGGCCCCTCGGTTAAAGCATACTTCTTGGTATATGTCAGATCACCACTTGTGTACAATACCTCTTGTTTTGTCTCTAATTTTCCGTTTGTGTTGACTTTGACGAAATAGAGAACTTGTTTTGTCTTGCTTTCGGTTTTCTTTCTCCCCAACGAAGTCATTAGCTACGTCTACAAGGGTGCCGAGCATCTGTTCTGTCCTTGCGAATATGCAACATCATGAGGTGGTTCAGTCTAGAGTCTCCCGTTGTTGAGCGCAAATACGTCTTCACTCCGCTTTAAAGCTGAAAACGATCTTTCACTCAACGGCATTGGTTGTTGCATGGGAGAGTAACGGCTTTCCCACAGTAGAAATATGGCTTGATAGTTTTCTGCGGGAGCTATCAAGAGACTGCAAGAAGGTTACCAAATCATTTACGTCAAATTCTGAAGTGTCAAACCCCATTGACTCTGCTGTCTGTGGTAAAAGCAAAAGCTGTCCTTTTAACTTGAAAGAACCCAAATCTTCGCTGTACATTTTCACCACTTCGCCTAGCTCAGTGTCAAATGGCTCGCTGGCAAAAGACTGCAATAGGAGTTCCTGTATGTTCACGTATATTTTGAAGTTTTCTACGGGGAGGGCGGGGGGGGGGGGGGGGGGGCGATGGGGGATACTTGGGTCAATTTTTGCTGGGTATGTGTCGCTGGCCTCTTAGAAGCCTTACCCCATTATAGTCTCTTCTGTGGTCAATTACTGACCCCATCTTAGTCACTTTTGGGCAAATGTAATTTTCGCGATCCCAACTTAGTTACTTTCTGTTAAAGCCATTTAAGTAGGTCACCCTAAAATGAATTGACACGTTTGTTAAACTGAATGTAGGACACTTAACTTCTCACCTACAGTACGAACATTCTAATACATACGTTAACCGTAAGTACATACCGTCATCTTTAGTTGAAATGCAAATATTCTTCCTTAACGGGAACGTCATAATAGTTTCTTACATGAATAAAAACAAATTATTTATAACTTATAGATCAGAAGATTCAAATAATTCCCAATGAAATATTGGCAAGACCGTTTTATCCCGGTGTAAATGTCACGTTGAAAGCTAACAAGTTCCAAGCGAAAGACATCAAACGCTTGCTAATCCAAAAGAAGATGCAAGTTGTGTTAACTTCGATGGACGATAACAACCCCGGAATAACAACGCAGAATAGCCGGGAAATAAATGCCGTAGCATGTTGTTTTGTTGGACTTTGTTCTGGACCCAGGGCTCCTGTACTATTGTGAAAGTCCTTAATGTTTAAGTTGTGATTTCATGAACGGAATTCAATGCGCGCAGGCTGTTAAA
>JAHPZR010008074.1:0-65000 GCA_019787425.1 Platygyra sinensis
GTGCAGTTTGTCTACACTAAAATTTGAATTCGTTTTACATAGGAAATAATCGTACTTGCCATGATTAAAAACCGACTTACTGATTTCCTTATCATAGGTCAGTCTAGCAGGAAAAAAGTAAAAAAACGCTTTTAACATTTGAGATACTCTAAACCACTTTTTCACATTTTTTCTAGGCACTCAACTGGGAGTTAGTCGATATCAAAGTAAGCGAATGTAAAATAAGGTTTTTGTTTGGTTGCAGGTTAAAAATCCCTGCCCAGTCTCTTCCAGTTGGAGACGTACGCGCCAAGCAGCTAAAGCCCAGTGGTCTCGTACCCGAGACAGCCCTCCCCCCAGGCAACTTTATTGACTGTGTCGGCACTACATCTTTCACCTGAGAGGAATTCCATTCCCTTTTCTCAGTTTCTTAGAATTCGTGGTCTTTGCAGCGAAGGCTGGTTTTCCTTAAGATCAGAAGAAATGTGCGATTTTCTTCGACAAAAGTGCATGGCTATTCTGCTTCTGTTGTTCAAGCGAGCCGTCATCGTGCCCAACAAATTGATTGGCAGTCGATCACAGCCGAAGGAATAGAATTCCATTCACCCTCATATTTCACCCCGGCTCACAACCGCGCAGTAAAATCCATCATTCTAACTAAAAAACTTTAAATTCAAATTGATCCCGATACAGGTAGAATCTTTTCGCCACCTCCATAAATTTCATTCAAACGCGACAAAAAACATAGGTGACTTTTTAGTCAAGAGTGCATTCCAAACAAGGCGATCAACAGGGAACCTTTGGTGAGGAACCTAGACAGCTATGTGAAGGACACCACACACATGCTGAACATCCTCGATTCCTTCCGATTCAGGGACGGTGACGGGCAGCGCTTAATTTTGCTGTGAAAGTAAAGTCGCTGTATACGATTATACCAAATGATGCGGTCTCTGCGCGCTGCAATACTATCTTGACAAGAGAGAGATCCTTGAACCATGGCAGAACTAGTATTCGCACTTAGCATCTTTGAATTCAATGAGGACTTTTACAAACACACAGTTGGAAAGGCCATGGGTAATCGACTATTCACACATACAATCTCTGAAACTGAACTACCTTTCCTGGATATCAATCTGCGCATTTCAGTCGACCGCATCCGCACTTCCATCCACTACAAAGCCACTGATACACACAGCTATCTCCATTAAGATTCATCCACATCCCCGCCATTGCAAAGAGAGCCTCCCATAGGAGCCAGCTTCTACGCCTTCGACGCATCTGTTCTGACCAGCCGACTTTCTAGACAAAGCCCAAGAGATGGCCTCATTCTTTGAGAGACGCGGCTACAGCGCTCAAACTCTGAAACATGACCTCGAGAAAGCGACGCTCTTTCCAAAGCAACTCAACAGAGGAAAAGATGAGCAGGATTCCTTTAGTACTAACATACCATCCTTTGAACACTCGAGTACAACGAATCCTGCTTGACAATTTCAAAGTTATTGCAGATGACCCAGCAACAAGCTTTATCTTTCCTCGGACCACCAATAGTTGCGTTTCGACGTGATGACAACTTGCGAACATCACTAGTTCACACGGCAGAAAAGCAAGCTGCAACACGCGCAGGTACCTATCCGTGTCAACACCCACGTTGTCGTTAACTTGTATTTGTCCCAGATCTTCTGGGACCAAAGGATTGCTTAACCATCTAAGACTCCTTTACTTGTTTGTCCTCTGGTCTGATTTACTGCATCTCCTGCCTTCGCTGCCCTGCCATTTACATCGGCGAGACTGGGCGCACTCTGAGGGAACGTTTTGGTGAACACCTCCGAAGCATCAACAAGAATGCGCCCCGGTTTTCCCGTCGCAGAACATTTCAGTTCTAATGGACATACCGCTGCGGACGCGCTGGTCCACGGGATCAAACACTGCGATGGGAACAAAAAAAGGAAGAGGCAGGAGATGCGTCTCATCTTTCGTCTCGGAACATGTCGCCGCGCGGCCTCAATGCTTCATTTGAAGTTTCGCGCGCGCGTGCACAACGCAACTTTCAAATTTTAACTTAAATAACAGGAAACGTGGCTCAATTCATAACGAACATTCCACTGATGAAGGGCACAGTCCCGAAACATTTGGACATTTGCTAAGACTTTGGCACTTCTAGCAACATTTCACTTTTAACCCTTTATTTTTTATTTTAGGCCAAATTATGCCTTTCATTTTGTCGGCTACGCAGAGGAACGTAGACAAGCGGTACATGGATGATGTGGCCTGTGCTGCTTCATGTAGTGAAGAAAACCTCAGTCAGTTTCCTCGAGTTTGTCTCCTCGTCTCACCCTAATCTTGAATATACATGGTCGGTCTCAACAGACAAACTTCCTTCCTGGATATCTGCATGAAGCCTCGAAGTAATCGCATAGCCACTTCTATACATTACAAAGCCACGGATGCCACCCTTACCTCGAGCTTCAGTCATCCCATCCTCACAGCTATATAAAAGTCATCCATACCTTATACTCGGTTCTCAGACTGCGTAATTCTGTAGGTGATGGCGCTGACTTGGACATCGGAGGGTAGCGGAAAATGGAGACCTTTCGTTCTTGCAGCACGGGGACTATCCCAATGAAGGGGAAGGAAACGGCATCGACCAAACCAAGGGCTGAATATTTGAAGTGTGACGTGCAAACAACTGACATCACTAATGATAGATTACCTTTGTCACCACCTCAACCCCAGTAAACCTTGATGCCAAGGAATCATCTCAAGGAATTTCTGGATCTCTTAGTCGAGTGATAGCCACGACACAGCATTTCCTTTTAATTTAAACCACCACCACTGGAGGAATTTCCAGGAATTCCCGTGCCCAAGATCTGAAAGGACCTGCTAGTCAGTAGACACAGCCTCACCTTCGGAAAGCGTTCCACAACACATCACCAGGTAACTTCATCCTCATTACAACACCCAAGGGGCGTGTTAACATCACACGGGACTTTTTTCGGAGCATGAAGAAGAAAAGAGCGGGAGTGTCGCGGACAGCGTGGTTTAGTTGCCTGACGTGGCACCAAATGTCCATCGACAGACGTCATTGGGAGACCTGGAGGCAGGCTGGCGGACCGCTTTCGAGAACACCGCAGGATGTCATCAAACGCGAGGAATGACCCTCCTGTACCTGCCCCACTTTTTACCAAACAAATCATACACTGGAGTACATGAAGGTTGCGGTATTGAAGGCAGGCCTAGCCAACCAGGATTACCGTAAAGGAGGAGATGAGGTTGATATCAAAATATGGGACCTGTGGGGTCCAAGTCCCCGTTTACACGGATCCGGACAAATTTTTGCACGGATGAAATTTTGTTCCTGGACCGCCTGTTTACATGGATCCGTGCAAATTCTAATGCACTGGTGTTTACACGGATCCGTGCAAAGTTTAGACCTGTCGCAGCATTTGATTCCAGGCCATAACCGCGCTATCTGAGCAAAGAGTTTGCACGAATCGTACAAATCTATGGAACGTGCCGGTCACAAAGTTTGACCTGCGTTTTTTTTCAGGTCTCCTAACTTTGCACACATACCCGTTCAAAAACTCGTCCGTTCCGTCCGAGCCGATTCCCTGTAAACGGCACAGGTGGAACCGTACACGTTTTTGGGGGGTCCGGAACCCGTGTAAACGTGGGCCTTAAGTTTACCTATATTCCACGTGAAGTGCACTCTCTGTTTTTTGCTTACGGCGCTCGCGCGCCGGCACGTGCTATTTCCATGTGGCGCTACGCGGCGAGAGTAATGCAATTCAGGCCCTTGAGCTAATGTTTAGTCTTTAGCCCTGAAGAAGGCAGCCGGATTACCAGAACGTCGGTTCAGACTCTTCAAATAGCAAGCTTTCAGTGTTTTTCTCAATTTGCCAAATTATGTGCTTTTGTGCACACGTGTGTCAGTTATGGCTGTTCTTCAGAGCTTCAGAAAGTAATAATGTCCGAACACGAGGAGGCAGTGTTTCACCGGGATATCTTAACAACTGAGAATAAAGGGCTGAAAAATACTGACCGCGCGGGAGTAACAATCAATCAAAAGTCTCTCCACTAATTAGAACGGACCGGGGTATCCCAACCTCCTTCACAAATTATGATTTTCTTCTTTCTTTTCACTTTGATGAATTTTGCTGAATGAGCTTTTGAGATATCCTGTGTAAAAATGGTAGCAGGTTCGCAAAACCAGGGCGTCCCACGTGATGTTTTGTGCGCAGACATGTTGGTTTCGTATCGAGACTAGGCGGGGAAGCATTTTTGTTTCGCGGCGTTGCTGAAGAACATCAATTAAAATTTGGAGGCTTTTACTTTCCGATTACATTTTTCCTTTTTTCCTTCCACAACACTCAGTTTTCAACCACTTTGTACATCAACTTTTTCTTTATTCAGATGTACAAAATATAATTCTTTTGATTACAACGGGAACCATATAATTCTTCTCACATGTACAGCATGATAAAAATAAAATACACAACCCTGCGTTAAAACTGGAAGAAAAAGTGCTGACTGGTGTAGATTATTTGTATATTGACCAAATTGTTGCCGTGCTTTCTCCTTAACAGCCGTTATGTGACTGCCATGCGACACTATTCTTTGACTTAAATGAGTTGTCATTTCTTGAATGGTAATCAACCTCGTCCCAGGGTCTTATCCACTTTTCCACCATTTTTGAAATTGTTGAGTGAAGGCCCTGGGTACTAGGTTGTCATCGCGATGAGTAGGGATTCACCTCCGCACGCCTTCTTGCTGAGCAAAAAATTTAATTTTTCACAACATGCACCAAACATTGCTTTAATAATCTAGAGAAAATATACTTCTGACCCTCCGTGTTTCATCAAAAATCTATTCGTTCTGTTTGTTCAAAATAACTGTACAATGTTCCATATTTAGTTTAGGCTTTTTCACTGATTTCTTAGCCTAACTATTAGTTCCCTTGTATTAACATTACCATAATACCAAGAATACAAGACATTGACCAATTATGAACCCAAAAAACCGAAGTCCATTAAGCCAAGCTTACAAACTGTCCTCCTCAAGTACATCAAAATGAAGACATCCAAACTCCTTCCCACCTCCCTGCCTGCACGGGAAGGTGGGGGAGGGGGAGGGGAGGGGGAGGGAGGTGGACAGAAACCCTATTTAACCACTGATAATTACACTATTTAGACAAACGTACCACAGTCGAACCTCCGGTTGAGACCACCTCTCCTCAGCGACCAGTTTTCCAAAATACCAAAAGTTTACAAGTCAAATAACTATGTTTGGAACCTCTTGTAAGCGACCGCGGCCACTTTTAGAGCTAAAAGTTTGAAATTAAATTTTCTTTTGTTTTTATCCTCCCGTAAGCGACCACTTGACAGACAATGGAGTGAAAAAAGTGAAAAAAGTGTCGTAACATTATCGTATTCCTAGCTAGTGCAAGAAACCGAAATTTCTGAAAGGGAAGAAACGGATTTATTTTAATGAAAATTGACTTTTACATGAATAAAACATTGCATCGACATTGGCGCATGAGTCGAGTCTCGGCAGTTACCATTTTGACCCATTTTGACCCATTTTGGTGTAGGCTGCCGTAAGAGGCTTGACATTTTAGGTGGTCGCTAACTGGAGGTTCGCATGTATTAGTTATTATTATTATCAACTACTAAATAGAAGCTCACAGAGCAATTGATATGTCTCCCAAAATAATGGCACATTTTTAAGTAAAACTAAATCAATTTCTTACAAACATTATCCTAAAAACTATTTCTAAGAGTAAAATGTACAATAAAAAGTGCAGTTCACTGCTGAGTAAACATTTTTGGATAGGACTGGCAAATACCTGTACAATGTAGCTGAACTTTAGCGCTAGAGAAAATTGCCCCTTTTCATTACATCACTTACAACTCTGGACCCAATTTTTCCAAGGATTGATCCTCTGGATACCGCAGTATCCAGTGTTATTTAACATTTCAGTACACGTTAGCTCGAAGATAAAAATTTTATATTCTTATGGCAAGAACAATATCTCACTCATTCGCTGCGTTCACTCGCAAGATATTGTTCTTGCCACTCACACATAAAATTTGTATCTTCTAGCCACCGTGTAATATCCTCTATTTAACAAATAAAGAAGCCTAATTCGTGTATTACACTGTGATAAAACACGACAGGCATTTGAGAACACGAGGGAAATGTAAAAAGCACGAGCCGCAGGCGAGTGTTTTCTACATTTCTCGAGTGTTCTCAAATGACTGGAGTGTTTTACCACAGTGTAATACACAGCTTAGGCTTCTTCATTTTCTTTATGATAGAGATTTTACGCGCGCAAAACAATAAAACACGCTTTTTCTATGTTTTATACTCTGGTAAAACATAGGTTTTTGACCAATCAGAGCGCGCGCAGGGTCCTATCTATGTTATAAATATTAATAGTGAATTAAGTGTTACAAATGCGCTAAATAGCCTATTATGCAGATGTAGCCTGTCAACAGACATTGTATTTTGTCTTGAGTTTGACAAGAGATCAAGCAAAAGAATTATTAACCGCATGCGGTTTGAAGAAGCTTCGACACTAGAAGGTGGGGCCCCATAAGGAACTCGTGGGATGCCATCGCTCGCGCTCTCAATGAAAAATATCCTCATAGGAAAATATAAATGTCAGTGGACAGGCTAAAACTTGTGGCTCAAAGATTACAGGGCGATCACTAATCCAAAGAAGATCTACATTGCACGCTACATATTTCAAGAACAACTGGCTCTTTTTTGTACAGAAAACATTTTTCATTTACATGTAATTTAATATGTTAAATAAATAATTTGAACAGTCAATAAAAAATCTGTTATATGCCTCAGTTGGAGTACATGAGAGTCATGAACCTGCCAAAAGCCGTAAGAGAGCATCTCTTGTTCCTATAACAGCCCTGCAACATAATTATTATAATTATAATAATTAGTGAAAATGTAATTACTAGAAATTTATACATAGCCAGTTCCAATGCATAATTATAGGGGGATTCATGCGGACGTCATTGTTTTAATTTTTGTTCATTTACATACACCTTTGCGCACAGAAGGAAACTGGTTAGATATGAATTGACTCCAGGCAGCTAAAGAGCCAGTAAAACGTAATACATGCTGAAATTCTTAGATCTTTGTGTGTAATTTTGAAGGAGATATTGCCTATCAAAAACTACAAAATGTCTGGGTGGCAAAAAGCGCTGATGTGCTCATACACCGTTGTAAAATTTTGATTTTTTAAATCTGTGTTGCACAAAAAGTACTCAATACATCAGGCTCATATTCATTAGCAGAATTAATCGTACTATGACCCTTCCATTCGTGAACTGATTTATTTGTAGCTCCATCAGACACTGAATTGCTTATGCTAATGAGGAAAATATTGTAAACGAGGATTCGCCTATAGATCAATGTCGTCTGGGTTAAGCCTTGCACCATATGTGGGTTGAGTTTGTTGTTGGTTCTCTCTTACTAGCGAAGGCTCATGAGACTTCCTCTCTAAAAATTGTCATTTATTTCTATTGGTAGAGGGCCCTTCAAGAGGGATCTCTGGCACGGTTCGCGAACAGAAAAAAATAGAGCATCACGGATCACGGATATAACAATTTCGTTTCCCCGAATCATGAAAATAAGAATGGCAAGTAAGATACTCTTTTTGAGGACCTGTTCTTACACTAGAAACAGTGTTTGAAGAAAACAAAATCGCGAATGGTTAAGTCAAGGCTCCATATTGCAAATCACATACCTAAGTTACTCTCAATAGACAACTCTTACCATTCAGAGGACTTGTGTCTCAAAATCACGTAGAATAGAGTGGTAAAATCACGAATATTGGTTAAAAACTTAGGTTGTTCACGGGTCACGCAAAACCTTCACGTCACTAGTCACGAAGAATGATTTCCTAAATTCACATTTCACGGAAAATAAAATCAGCTAATCACGCATCACGAGAATATTCCCGTGCGACCCTCACGGCACATGCACCTATTTCTGTACAGGGAGTATGTGCTAGCGTGCACACTAGCATAATGAAGAGAAGTCACAGTATGTTTCTTGATACATGTACATGTATGAAGCCCGTAAATCTTCTAGCAATGAAAATTACAGTATTTCTAGTAACAGTTTGCGAAGTTTTATATTGCTCAACTTAAAAATCAAGTGCATATTCCTTACCCAACTAATCCAAGAAATATGATTACTACGTCAATAAACCACTCACATTTCGTGAGATGCCTAAAGGAAAAAAAGACAAAGATCAGATACAATTAATAAAAAAAACTTAAACAAAGATCAGTTAACGCTTCTCTGTAATTTACACATTTCAACATGTGGAAATGATAAATGTGAATAAATGATTATAAATGGGTGGATCTTGGTGACTTGGATGAAGTCTTTATCCATTTATCATTTATTAACATTCATCATTTTGACATGTTGAGCATTGCAGAATAGCAGGACGCGTGTCACACATATAAGAACCTAGCTTATGACCTTGCTCACCAAGGGTCTCCCATAGCTCAGTGGTTAGAAAGTCCAACCGGTATCTGGAAGGTCATGGGTTCAACTCCCACTGGGAGCTCAGAAAATTCTTTTCCCGAGAGTTATGATTTGACAACGCCTCTCTGTAATTTAAAGATCAGTTATCCTTGAAATTAGACTGCTAGCAGCTTTTATTTAGCTTCATGTACACGATCAGTGACAGAAGAATGCAGCATTCTTCTCTGTAGAGTTTCTAGGAAAACATTCTTCGAATCAATATTACCTACCCTTCAAATATTCGAAGGTGAAAGACTCCTGGCAGAACAAACCCCAGCAAGGTACAACAACTGGATCCAAAAAATGCCATGAGAGTAGAGAAGTTTGGAATGACAAGGACGACTATGCCTGAGAGTAATACGACACAGCCTCGCAAAATACACTACAAGGAAACAAGAAACACTCTTTGATTATTACAGACACTTGTTGACCAGCAACATGTTAATCATATATCAATGAAGCTCCTCCTATCAGAGAGTTGCTGGATAATCATACTGTCCATTCTATCCTATACTTCAAGCATCATATCCAAGACAGCATTTTCATGCACTGTACATACTGTTCAGCCCTACAACTACGTGATTGATCGGGCTATGATAGCTTTTTTCAAGTCGCGTGGAAAGGCCTTTAATGACAGACATGCATCAGCAGCACAATAATATTACTAATGGGTTATTCCAGAAAAAAATCACAATGGATGGCAATAATTTTTGAACCCCCCTCTGACTGGATTTCTCAGACTGCTAGAGCCTCTCCTCCTGCCCGGAATGCCAAGCTCAAGGACCCCCTCCTCCCCTCCAGAGTTCCATTTCTTTTAAGGCCCTAACTGGAAACAACAGTCGATAGAAAAGACGGAACATTTCATCCAAAAGATAATTTAATTTATACTAATTATATATAATAATTTATAAATTTTCCAAGCCTTTGCATTTTTGAGGATGTTGCAAAGCATGGGCATTGGTGGCCTGGGTACCATAAAATGGTTCAGGCATTGCATGTTTGGTCGACGGTGTTTTAGGCAATGATAAAATTATCTTGCTGGTTCTTCTGGATTATGAATAACAGGATTTTAAAGGAAATGAGGTAAGAACACCAAGATTTTACGTCAAAATCTTCTTTTAAGTCGTTAAAACACATCAATCAAGATCAAAGTTACAAGTGAACCCCATGGATAGGGGTGACTATTGAGAATATTTTAACTATTGCATTTGTATTGCAATAGGACACATGGATATTGCGATATTATTGTGATAGTGTAGGTACTATTGCAATAGTATTGCGATAGTTTTCAGGAATGTCTGTATCTACTTAATGCCCTGCACAAGAAATATCTTAGAAGTAGCAGTCAATACAGGTACTGAGGAACACAATGGATGGCGCGACTCTATTGTGTTTCAAGAATCAAGATGCTAAAAATGCTAGGTGCAGTAGGTGGATTGTTTAAGGTTTCTTTTTTATCTTTATCTGGGTGGAACAATGTGTCTTTATTTTCCAAACAAGTTGAAATGTAAGAAGTATAGAAACTATTGATAGTTCGCTACACTATCCCAATTGTTATCGATATTTCATTTTCACTATCGATCCATTGCTATCGCTTCATTAACATCGCAATGCATTGATAGTTCGATGTATTGTTACAACCTTACCCAACGAAGAATTTTTAGCTTCAGATTCCCCCTCCACCCAGATTTCCAGTGCTATCAACTCCCCCTTCTGCCAGAATTTCCAGTCTGCTATCTGTCAGGAGGGGAGGGGGGGGGGGGTGCACTTTTTTCTAGAATAACCCAATTAATACCTGTATAATATATATATGTTGTCAAAATTTTAAGCAAACAAATAGTTTTACACAATAATTATTTCCTATGAATGTTACGAGATATTCTAGTGAAAGAAACAGCTTCACCTTTTTGTGGGTCATACAGTAAAATATCAGCTGCTACATAGACTAATCACAATGTGCACTGCAGTACCTGAGAGATAGTCAACTATGCTGCCTGGGGTATTTACAAGATACAGCAGTTGAAGAATGTTAAACGACATTGTATTTACCCCTTGGTAATAACTGCTTTTTCCTCCATCTGGAAGAAGTTTCTTCTCTAATAATAATACAACTGGAAACATCATGACTGCAAGTTAACAATACAGAGTCAAACCTATTTGATAAATAAATCATTTTATAACAAAGCGTGTACACTAGTCCTAGGCATCATGAACAAAATCTCTATACACTTGGCCATTTTTATATTACATGACATGTACAGTTTCAATTTACTGTAGCTACAAAATTTGTCGAGTTTCGTGCAAGTTCCTTTTGTTTAAGTTTCAGCAATGTGAAGATTATTTCGAACAATCCAAGCCCTACTCAGAGCCTTTGACTTTTGCCAAGCTAAGATGTCTCCTTTATACTTTTGTTTGTTGTACATTTTTTATTATAATCTGTTCGAAGAAGCGCATTTTTTATTGACAATTTCAGAAACCAGGTAAAACAGCCCAACTGATTGTGGCATGTTAGGATCCTTATGACCACTGTTTTCCTTCACGGTACATTATGAGAACTTTGTAGTCAATCACAAATAAAATGTGTTTAAGCGCCCAATGTGTTTTCGCCATGTTTACAAAAAGAATTGCAGTTCATGGTTTAGCTGTACATCTATCAAGTTATGGATGTACTTGGAAGTTTAGAGAGCACTCAAGACGCTAGAGTTGCTCTAGGCTATCTCCACAAGCAACTATTACACTTCTTTTTGTTCTTCAAACTTCCTACCTGCACCCATAACTCGATATAGGCATGAACCAATTCCATAACAATCAGTTTTGAAAATTATAAAAGAATTCATCAATCATTTGGCATCAATAAAGCACCAGCATCAGGTCTAGTTATTTAACAAGCCTTCCTGTCCCCCTCAGCCCCACCCTTAGTCACCTCCGAGGTTTTAAAGTGAATGATCAATGAATGAGTTGAAAATGTTGAAATATAAATTTTACTAATTCTATGTTTAACAACGTGCTGAAAATACTCACTTGGGTAAGTGAAAAATAAAGAAAAACAAAGACAGAATTGAACTACAGCAGGAAAAGGACCTGACAAGAAAACACATGAAATGCATTAATAAGCTGCAGTTTTAAAATAGAGAAAAATAAACTTTAATTCCATAATATACATGTTCTACCTGAAATTATACGAAAGAAATGTACAACATATAGGCCACTTGCACTAAGAGGCCATGCGACATCGTTTTTATGAAAATGAAAGTTGCATGATTTTGCCTCCAAAACACTATTAGTGGGTCATCTCTTAATCATGATAATAGTGATTTGGTTTTTCAAACCTGCACCATTTGCTCAAAATGAGAAAGTCCGTAGCTGGTCACGTGACCAAAACTTGATTTTTAAAATTATGAATTACCCTTTTCTGACACAACTTTTGCACTTAAACTTCAAGGAAAATGTTGAAAAGATGATGTGGTAACATTTATAGCACATCTGAACGTAACTATCAAACATTTAACAAGATAATTATAAGCAAAAAGTAATTTTGGCCGCTATGTTGGAGGGCAAGGGTATGCCCTCCAACATGGCGGCCAATACAAATCATACTACTTTGTTGAAAAATTAAAAAAGTACCATAATAAAAATATCTCCCTTAAATGCGTTTCCTCTCAAATTTTGGGTGTAAGATAATTTTTATGCATTCTGTCAATTTTTGGCATCAGCAAGATTACAACTCACTGTTTAAGGGAAGCATTGGTCACATGACCTCTTAGTGCAAGAGGCCTATTCCCATGTGACAAACAAAAAGGAAATAAATCTGTAAGGCTGACACTGAAAATATGGGACATAATTGCATATATTAGGGAAATTTTTCATTACTTTAATTTTTGGCTTCCGCTAGCATTTTGTGCACAAAAAGAAACTTAAGAAAAAAGGAGCAAAATTTTAGATAATTGAAAGTGATACTAAAACATTTCTCACCACTTGGTAAATTTAATGTTATCATTTGCTCTGTGTATTCTCCAAAAGACTACAAAGCAAGGCAAAAACAGTGAGATCATTTAAAAAAGCACAGTGCATAGTTAATAAAAATGCATCAAACTACATCACAATTATAATATTTATAGTCAAAATATACTACCCATGAAAACTTAGTATATTATATAAATAAACACTTATTAATATTAGTAAAAAAATTAAAAACTTTAAGATAAACCTTCTTGACGTGAGCATTGATCAAATGATGCAATCAAGCTGTATATTAGCATGGAAACAAGAAAAATATGCTAGCCTACAAACTTGAAGAATATGCCAGATTTGTAAAGAAATGGTCAAAAAAAACAAATTGAAATTTAAGTAAATTTAATAAATATTATATGTATTAAATATGAATATGCTCACCAAATAACCACAGGCACCAAATGCAATGTACAGCGTTGTGACTAGAAACAGTGTCAATTTGAATACACTAAAAACAACAAGTAAAATGTGATTAACGCCTGCAGTATAATTTCTCTTAGCAACATCTTTGAAGTGTTTTGAGGACAAGTGAAGAGAAAAGAAAAAATCAACTACAGGACATTGCCTTTCCTACTACTAAATTTTCAGATTACACAATGTAAAAAAAACTGAGCGCGAATTTCACTTGAAGATAATTACATGTAGGTTGTTAGCCTGTGTCGCAGCTGCCCCACCCAAAAGAAAAAGAGAGAGTGCCTGTGTGTTTCCATGGACAATCATGTTCCTTGCATAAATATTACCCATGCATAAAACCATAATGATTTCAGTATAACAACAACTAAATCTGTCCTGCGGAAAAAGAAACTGAACTTGCTTTTTGCACCACTGATGTGAACTTTGCAAGAGATGGCCTTAATGCTTATATACAATAATAGCACAGATAAAGAAACAGATCGATCCTGGAATAATTTTAAATTTTGACAAAAATGCTGATTACCCAACCTGTTCATCTTATCTAGCTTTTAAATTTCAAACTTGTAAATTTCACTCACAAAGTGTAACAAATTTTGATGAAGGTGTTGAGAGCAAACACTCTTGAAACATTTGTCAGTGTGACCAACAATATTAAAAAACACAAAGTATCAAGTTCAATAATTTATTAAAATGTTGAACTTCACCAGTAACACACAGACACGTCTTTCCAATTTTTCTTTTGAGAAGGACAGCTTAACAAAGACTTGAAGATAATCATTTTGATTGAAGTTATATTTAGAGTTATGTACTCACTTTCTAAATTTATCTCTTGAATCTCTAGCACAGGATGCCTCCAGTGACAATATTAGTCCAGCACCCTATATGATTATACATGATAAAATATTAATACTGATTCAGAAATACCTTTAGTTAAATAATTATTAATTTATTGGATTTTCTTCTGAATTACCAAATGGCGAACATTGTATCTGACCATTGTGTATCAACCATTTTCATCTGTTGCAGGTTCGTATGTTTAAAGTGGCAGGTACATGTAGTTTGCAGTCTAAACAGAACACAGGGTTGTTGGAAACAACAACAAGGTTATTTATTCCAGATGAACGCAGTAACTCCACTCAAGACTTCACACAAGCATACGCTAGACTTGTAAACTATACTTCGACCTCCATCACTCTTGTATAAACACAGCCTCTGCCAGATGTCCACGTAACCTCTCTGCTACACTTCAACAAACACGACTGCTGTCAACACTTTACATGCGGCCTTCGTCACACTTCAGTAAACACTACTGACTCACAAGATAATTCTCTCTAAACACTCTTGGGAAAAACTTCAAACTTACCCCCTTTATTCATAGGTAATGATTGGTTCTTGGGTGTTGCAATCTACTGTGATGAGCAAAGCAAGTTATCAAATACAGTGAAAACATTAATCATTAACAGCAAAGGGCAAATGTGCAGATGCACTAGTCTTTCTGGCCTCCTTCCTCTACAAGGAGGCAGAAAGACTTCTGCATCTGCACATGCTCTCCCGTGTTTGCATTAATGTTGTTTTCTCTGTATTTGATAACTTGCTTTGCTCATCACAGTTAGATTGCAACACCCTAGAACCAATCATTACCTATGAATAAAGGGGGTAAGTTTGAAGTTTTTCCCAAGAGTGTTTAGAGAGAATTATCTTGTGAGTCAGTAGTGTTTACTGAAGTGTGACGAAGGCCGCATGTAAAGTGTTGACAGCAGTCGTGTTTGTTGAAGTGTAGCAGAGAGGTTACGTGGACATCTGGCAGAGGCTGTGTTTATACAAGAGTGATGGAGGTCGAAGTATAGTTTACAAGTCTAGCGTATGCTTGTTGTGAAGTCTTGAGTGGAGTTACTGCGTTCATCTGGAATAAATAACCTTGTTGTTGTTTCCAACAACCCTGTGTTCTGTTTAGACTGCAAACTACATGTACCTGCCACTTTAAACATACGAACCTGCAACAGATGAAAATGGTTGATACACAATGGTCAGATACAATGTTCGCCATTTGGTAATTCAGAAGAAAATCCAATAAATTAATAATTATTTAACTAAAGGTATTTCTGAATCAGTATTAATATTTTATCATGTATAATCATATAGGGTGCTGGACTAATATTGTCACTGGAGGCATCCTGTGCTAGAGATTCAAGAGATAAATTTAGAAAGTGAGTACATAACTCTAAATATAACTTCAATCAAAATGATTATCTTCAAGTCTTTGTTAAGCTGTCCTTCTCAAAAGAAAAATTGGAAAGACGTGTCTGTGTGTTACTGGTGAAGTTCAACATTTTAATAAATTATTGAACTTGATACTTTGTGTTTTTTAATATTGTTGGTCACACTGACAAATGTTTCAAGAGTGTTTGCTCTCAACACCTTCATCAAAATTTGTTACACTTTGTGAGTGAAATTTACAAGTTTGAAATTTAAAAGCTAGATAAGATGAACAGGTTGGGTAATCAGCATTTTTGTCAAAATTTAAAATTATTCCAGGATCGATCTGTTTCTTTATCTGTGCTATTATTGTATATAAGCATTAAGGCCATCTCTTGCAAAGTTCACATCAGTGGTGCAAAAAGCAAGTTCAGTTTCTTTTTCCGCAGGACAGATTTAGTTGTTGTTATACTGAAATCATTATGGTTTTATGCATGGGTAATATTTATGCAAGGAACATGATTGTCCATGGAAACACACAGGCACTCTCTCTTTTTCTTTTGGGTGGGGCAGCTGCGACACAGGCTAACAACCTACATGTAATTATCTTCAAGTGAAATTCGCGCTCAGTTTTTTTTACATTGTGTAATCTGAAAATTTAGTAGTAGGAAAGGCAATGTCCTGTAGTTGATTTTTTCTTTTCTCTTCACTTGTCCTCAAAACACTTCAAAGATGTTGCTAAGAGAAATTATACTGCAGGCGTTAATCACATTTTACTTGTTGTTTTTAGTGTATTCAAATTGACACTGTTTCTAGTCACAACGCTGTACATTGCATTTGGTGCCTGTGGTTATTTGGTGAGCATATTCATATTTAATACATATAATATTTATTAAATTTACTTAAATTTCAATTTGTTTTTTTTTACCATTTCTTTACAAATCTGGCATATTCTTCAAGTTTGTAGGCTAGCATATTTTTCTTGTTTCCATGCTAATATACAGCTTGATTGCATCATTTGATCAATGCTCACGTCAAGAAGGTTTATCTTAAAGTTTTTAATTTTTTTACTAATATTAATAAGTGTTTATTTATATAATATACTAAGTTTTCATGGGTAGTATATTTTGACTATAAATATTATAATTGTGATGTAGTTTGATGCATTTTTATTAACTATGCACTGTGCTTTTTTAAATGATCTCACTGTTTTTGCCTTGCTTTGTAGTCTTTTGGAGAATACACAGAGCAAATGATAACATTAAATTTACCAAGTGGTGAGAAATGTTTTAGTATCACTTTCAATTATCTAAAATTTTGCTCCTTTTTTCTTAAGTTTCTTTTTGTGCACAAAATGCTAGCGGAAGCCAAAAATTAAAGTAATGAAAAATTTCCCTAATATATGCAATTATGTCCCATATTTTCAGTGTCAGCCTTACAGATTTATTTCCTTTTTGTTTGTCACATGGGAATAGGCCTCTTGCACTAAGAGGTCATGTGACCAATGCTTCCCTTAAACAGTGAGTTGTAATCTTGCTGATGCCAAAAATTGACAGAATGCATAAAAATTATCTTACACCCAAAATTTGAGAGGAAACGCATTTAAGGGAGATATTTTTATTATGGTACTTTTTTAATTTTTCAACAAAGTAGTATGATTTGTATTGGCCGCCATGTTGGAGGGCATACCCTTGCCCTCCAACATAGCGGCCAAAATTACTTTTTGCTTATAATTATCTTGTTAAATGTTTGATAGTTACGTTCAGATGTGCTATAAATGTTACCACATCATCTTTTCAACATTTTCCTTGAAGTTTAAGTGCAAAAGTTGTGTCAGAAAAGGGTAATTCATAATTTTAAAAATCAAGTTTTGGTCACGTGACCAGCTACGGACTTTCTCATTTTGAGCAAATGGTGCAGGTTTGAAAAACCAAATCACTATTATCATGATTAAGAGATGACCCACTAATAGTGTTTTGGAGGCAAAATCATGCAACTTTCATTTTCATAAAAACGATGTCGCATGGCCTCTTAGTGCAAGTGGCCTATATGTTGTACATTTCTTTCGTATAATTTCAGGTAGAACATGTATATTATGGAATTAAAGTTTATTTTTCTCTATTTTAAAACTGCAGCTTATTAATGCATTTCATGTGTTTTCTTGTCAGGTCCTTTTCCTGCTGTAGTTCAATTCTGTCTTTGTTTTTCTTTATTTTTCACTTACCCAAGTGAGTATTTTCAGCACGTTGTTAAACATAGAATTAGTAAAATTTATATTTCAACATTTTCAACTCATTCATTGATCATTCACTTTAAAACCTCGGAGGTGACTAAGGGTGGGGCTGAGGGGGACAGGAAGGCTTGTTAAATAACTAGACCTGATGCTGGTGCTTTATTGATGCCAAATGATTGATGAATTCTTTTATAATTTTCAAAACTGATTGTTATGGAATTGGTTCATGCCTATATCGAGTTATGGGTGCAGGTAGGAAGTTTGAAGAACAAAAAGAAGTGTAATAGTTGCTTGTGGAGATAGCCTAGAGCAACTCTAGCGTCTTGAGTGCTCTCTAAACTTCCAAGTACATCCATAACTTGATAGATGTACAGCTAAACCATGAACTGCAATTCTTTTTGTAAACATGGCGAAAACACATTGGGCGCTTAAACACATTTTATTTGTGATTGACTACAAAGTTCTCATAATGTACCGTGAAGGAAAACAGTGGTCATAAGGATCCTAACATGCCACAATCAGTTGGGCTGTTTTACCTGGTTTCTGAAATTGTCAATAAAAAATGCGCTTCTTCGAACAGATTATAATAAAAAATGTACAACAAACAAAAGTATAAAGGAGACATCTTAGCTTGGCAAAAGTCAAAGGCTCTGAGTAGGGCTTGGATTGTTCGAAATAATCTTCACATTGCTGAAACTTAAACAAAAGGAACTTGCACGAAACTCGACAAATTTTGTAGCTACAGTAAATTGAAACTGTACATGTCATGTAATATAAAAATGGCCAAGTGTATAGAGATTTTGTTCATGATGCCTAGGACTAGTGTACACGCTTTGTTATAAAATGATTTATTTATCAAATAGGTTTGACTCTGTATTGTTAACTTGCAGTCATGATGTTTCCAGTTGTATTATTATTAGAGAAGAAACTTCTTCCAGATGGAGGAAAAAGCAGTTATTACCAAGGGGTAAATACAATGTCGTTTAACATTCTTCAACTGCTGTATCTTGTAAATACCCCAGGCAGCATAGTTGACTATCTCTCAGGTACTGCAGTGCACATTGTGATTAGTCTATGTAGCAGCTGATATTTTACTGTATGACCCACAAAAAGGTGAAGCTGTTTCTTTCACTAGAATATCTCGTAACATTCATAGGAAATAATTATTGTGTAAAACTATTTGTTTGCTTAAAATTTTGACAACATATATATATTATACAGGTATTAATTGGGTTATTCTAGAAAAAAGTGCACCCCCCCCCCCCTCCCCTCCTGACAGATAGCAGACTGGAAATTCTGGCAGAAGGGGGAGTTGATAGCACTGGAAATCTGGGTGGAGGGGGAATCTGAAGCTAAAAATTCTTCGTTGGGTAAGGTTGTAACAATACATCGAACTATCAATGCATTGCGATGTTAATGAAGCGATAGCAATGGATCGATAGTGAAAATGAAATATCGATAACAATTGGGATAGTGTAGCGAACTATCAATAGTTTCTATACTTCTTACATTTCAACTTGTTTGGAAAATAAAGACACATTGTTCCACCCAGATAAAGATAAAAAAGAAACCTTAAACAATCCACCTACTGCACCTAGCATTTTTAGCATCTTGATTCTTGAAACACAATAGAGTCGCGCCATCCATTGTGTTCCTCAGTACCTGTATTGACTGCTACTTCTAAGATATTTCTTGTGCAGGGCATTAAGTAGATACAGACATTCCTGAAAACTATCGCAATACTATTGCAATAGTACCTACACTATCACAATAATATCGCAATATCCATGTGTCCTATTGCAATACAAATGCAATAGTTAAAATATTCTCAATAGTCACCCCTATCCATGGGGTTCACTTGTAACTTTGATCTTGATTGATGTGTTTTAACGACTTAAAAGAAGATTTTGACGTAAAATCTTGGTGTTCTTACCTCATTTCCTTTAAAATCCTGTTATTCATAATCCAGAAGAACCAGCAAGATAATTTTATCATTGCCTAAAACACCGTCGACCAAACATGCAATGCCTGAACCATTTTATGGTACCCAGGCCACCAATGCCCATGCTTTGCAACATCCTCAAAAATGCAAAGGCTTGGAAAATTTATAAATTATTATATATAATTAGTATAAATTAAATTATCTTTTGGATGAAATGTTCCGTCTTTTCTATCGACTGTTGTTTCCAGTTAGGGCCTTAAAAGAAATGGAACTCTGGAGGGGAGGAGGGGGTCCTTGAGCTTGGCATTCCGGGCAGGAGGAGAGGCTCTAGCAGTCTGAGAAATCCAGTCAGAGGGGGGTTCAAAAATTATTGCCATCCATTGTGATTTTTTTCTGGAATAACCCATTAGTAATATTATTGTGCTGCTGATGCATGTCTGTCATTAAAGGCCTTTCCACGCGACTTGAAAAAAGCTATCATAGCCCGATCAATCACGTAGTTGTAGGGCTGAACAGTATGTACAGTGCATGAAAATGCTGTCTTGGATATGATGCTTGAAGTATAGGATAGAATGGACAGTATGATTATCCAGCAACTCTCTGATAGGAGGAGCTTCATTGATATATGATTAACATGTTGCTGGTCAACAAGTGTCTGTAATAATCAAAGAGTGTTTCTTGTTTCCTTGTAGTGTATTTTGCGAGGCTGTGTCGTATTACTCTCAGGCATAGTCGTCCTTGTCATTCCAAACTTCTCTACTCTCATGGCATTTTTTGGATCCAGTTGTTGTACCTTGCTGGGGTTTGTTCTGCCAGGAGTCTTTCACCTTCGAATATTTGAAGGGTAGGTAATATTGATTCGAAGAATGTTTTCCTAGAAACTCTACAGAGAAGAATGCTGCATTCTTCTGTCACTGATCGTGTACATGAAGCTAAATAAAAGCTGCTAGCAGTCTAATTTCAAGGATAACTGATCTTTAAATTACAGAGAGGCGTTGTCAAATCATAACTCTCGGGAAAAGAATTTTCTGAGCTCCCAGTGGGAGTTGAACCCATGACCTTCCAGATACCGGTTGGACTTTCTAACCACTGAGCTATGGGAGACCCTTGGTGAGCAAGGTCATAAGCTAGGTTCTTATATGTGTGACACGCGTCCTGCTATTCTGCAATGCTCAACATGTCAAAATGATGAATGTTAATAAATGATAAATGGATAAAGACTTCATCCAAGTCACCAAGATCCACCCATTTATAATCATTTATTCACATTTATCATTTCCACATGTTGAAATGTGTAAATTACAGAGAAGCGTTAACTGATCTTTGTTTAAGTTTTTTTTATTAATTGTATCTGATCTTTGTCTTTTTTTCCTTTAGGCATCTCACGAAATGTGAGTGGTTTATTGACGTAGTAATCATATTTCTTGGATTAGTTGGGTAAGGAATATGCACTTGATTTTTAAGTTGAGCAATATAAAACTTCGCAAACTGTTACTAGAAATACTGTAATTTTCATTGCTAGAAGATTTACGGGCTTCATACATGTACATGTATCAAGAAACATACTGTGACTTCTCTTCATTATGCTAGTGTGCACGCTAGCACATACTCCCTGTACAGAAATAGGTGCATGTGCCGTGAGGGTCGCACGGGAATATTCTCGTGATGCGTGATTAGCTGATTTTATTTTCCGTGAAATGTGAATTTAGGAAATCATTCTTCGTGACTAGTGACGTGAAGGTTTTGCGTGACCCGTGAACAACCTAAGTTTTTAACCAATATTCGTGATTTTACCACTCTATTCTACGTGATTTTGAGACACAAGTCCTCTGAATGGTAAGAGTTGTCTATTGAGAGTAACTTAGGTATGTGATTTGCAATATGGAGCCTTGACTTAACCATTCGCGATTTTGTTTTCTTCAAACACTGTTTCTAGTGTAAGAACAGGTCCTCAAAAAGAGTATCTTACTTGCCATTCTTATTTTCATGATTCGGGGAAACGAAATTGTTATATCCGTGATCCGTGATGCTCTATTTTTTTCTGTTCGCGAACCGTGCCAGAGATCCCTCTTGAAGGGCCCTCTACCAATAGAAATAAATGACAATTTTTAGAGAGGAAGTCTCATGAGCCTTCGCTAGTAAGAGAGAACCAACAACAAACTCAACCCACATATGGTGCAAGGCTTAACCCAGACGACATTGATCTATAGGCGAATCCTCGTTTACAATATTTTCCTCATTAGCATAAGCAATTCAGTGTCTGATGGAGCTACAAATAAATCAGTTCACGAATGGAAGGGTCATAGTACGATTAATTCTGCTAATGAATATGAGCCTGATGTATTGAGTACTTTTTGTGCAACACAGATTTAAAAAATCAAAATTTTACAACGGTGTATGAGCACATCAGCGCTTTTTGCCACCCAGACATTTTGTAGTTTTTGATAGGCAATATCTCCTTCAAAATTACACACAAAGATCTAAGAATTTCAGCATGTATTACGTTTTACTGGCTCTTTAGCTGCCTGGAGTCAATTCATATCTAACCAGTTTCCTTCTGTGCGCAAAGGTGTATGTAAATGAACAAAAATTAAAACAATGACGTCCGCATGAATCCCCCTATAATTATGCATTGGAACTGGCTATGTATAAATTTCTAGTAATTACATTTTCACTAATTATTATAATTATAATAATTATGTTGCAGGGCTGTTATAGGAACAAGAGATGCTCTCTTACGGCTTTTGGCAGGTTCATGACTCTCATGTACTCCAACTGAGGCATATAACAGATTTTTTATTGACTGTTCAAATTATTTATTTAACATATTAAATTACATGTAAATGAAAAATGTTTTCTGTACAAAAAAGAGCCAGTTGTTCTTGAAATATGTAGCGTGCAATGTAGATCTTCTTTGGATTAGTGATCGCCCTGTAATCTTTGAGCCACAAGTTTTAGCCTGTCCACTGACATTTATATTTTCCTATGAGGATATTTTTCATTGAGAGCGCGAGCGATGGCATCCCACGAGTTCCTTATGGGGCCCCACCTTCTAGTGTCGAAGCTTCTTCAAACCGCATGCGGTTAATAATTCTTTTGCTTGATCTCTTGTCAAACTCAAGACAAAATACAATGTCTGTTGACAGGCTACATCTGCATAATAGGCTATTTAGCGCATTTGTAACACTTAATTCACTATTAATATTTATAACATAGATAGGACCCTGCGCGCGCTCTGATTGGTCAAAAACCTATGTTTTACCAGAGTATAAAACATAGAAAAAGCGTGTTTTATTGTTTTGCGCGCGTAAAATCTCTATCATAAAGAAAATGAAGAAGCCTAAGCTGTGTATTACACTGTGGTAAAACACTCCAGTCATTTGAGAACACTCGAGAAATGTAGAAAACACTCGCCTGCGGCTCGTGCTTTTTACATTTCCCTCGTGTTCTCAAATGCCTGTCGTGTTTTATCACAGTGTAATACACGAATTAGGCTTCTTTATTTGTTAAATAGAGGATATTACACGGTGGCTAGAAGATACAAATTTTATGTGTGAGTGGCAAGAACAATATCTTGCGAGTGAACGCAGCGAATGAGTGAGATATTGTTCTTGCCATAAGAATATAAAATTTTTATCTTCGAGCTAACGTGTACTGAAATGTTAAATAACACTGGATACTGCGGTATCCAGAGGATCAATCCTTGGAAAAATTGGGTCCAGAGTTGTAAGTGATGTAATGAAAAGGGGCAATTTTCTCTAGCGCTAAAGTTCAGCTACATTGTACAGGTATTTGCCAGTCCTATCCAAAAATGTTTACTCAGCAGTGAACTGCACTTTTTATTGTACATTTTACTCTTAGAAATAGTTTTTAGGATAATGTTTGTAAGAAATTGATTTAGTTTTACTTAAAAATGTGCCATTATTTTGGGAGACATATCAATTGCTCTGTGAGCTTCTATTTAGTAGTTGATAATAATAATAACTAATACATGCGAACCTCCAGTTAGCGACCACCTAAAATGTCAAGCCTCTTACGGCAGCCTACACCAAAATGGGTCAAAATGGGTCAAAATGGTAACTGCCGAGACTCGACTCATGCGCCAATGTCGATGCAATGTTTTATTCATGTAAAAGTCAATTTTCATTAAAATAAATCCGTTTCTTCCCTTTCAGAAATTTCGGTTTCTTGCACTAGCTAGGAATACGATAATGTTACGACACTTTTTTCACTTTTTTCACTCCATTGTCTGTCAAGTGGTCGCTTACGGGAGGATAAAAACAAAAGAAAATTTAATTTCAAACTTTTAGCTCTAAAAGTGGCCGCGGTCGCTTACAAGAGGTTCCAAACATAGTTATTTGACTTGTAAACTTTTGGTATTTTGGAAAACTGGTCGCTGAGGAGAGGTGGTCTCAACCGGAGGTTCGACTGTGGTACGTTTGTCTAAATAGTGTAATTATCAGTGGCCAAATAGGGTTTCTGTCCACCTCCCTCCCCCTCCCCTCCCCCTCCCCCACCTTCCCGTGCAGGCAGGGAGGTGGGAAGGAGTTTGGATGTCTTCATTTTGATGTACTTGAGGAGGACAGTTTGTAAGCTTGGCTTAATGGACTTCGGTTTTTTGGGTTCATAATTGGTCAATGTCTTGTATTCTTGGTATTATGGTAATGTTAATACAAGGGAACTAATAGTTAGGCTAAGAAATCAGTGAAAAAGCCTAAACTAAATATGGAACATTGTACAGTTATTTTGAACAAACAGAACGAATAGATTTTTGATGAAACACGGAGGGTCAGAAGTATATTTTCTCTAGATTATTAAAGCAATGTTTGGTGCATGTTGTGAAAAATTAAATTTTTTGCTCAGCAAGAAGGCGTGCGGAGGTGAATCCCTACTCATCGCGATGACAACCTAGTACCCAGGGCCTTCACTCAACAATTTCAAAAATGGTGGAAAAGTGGATAAGACCCTGGGACGAGGTTGATTACCATTCAAGAAATGACAACTCATTTAAGTCAAAGAATAGTGTCGCATGGCAGTCACATAACGGCTGTTAAGGAGAAAGCACGGCACACATTTGGTCAATATACAAATAATCTACACCAGTCAGCACTTTTTCTTCCAGTTTTAACGCAGGGTTGTGTATTTTATTTTTATCATGCTGTACATGTGAGAAGAATTATATGGTTCCCGTTGTAATCAAAAGAATTATATTTTGTACATCTGAATAAAGAAAAAGTTGATGTACAAAGTGGTTGAAAACTGAGTGTTGTGGAAGGAAAAAAGGAAAAATGTAATCGGAAAGTAAAAGCCTCCAAATTTTAATTGATGTTCTTCAGCAACGCGCGAAACAAAATGCTTCCCCGCCTAGTCTCGTACGAAACAACATTCTGCGCAAAAAAATCACGGACGCCTGTTTTGCAACCTGCTACATTTTACACAGGATTCTCAAAGTCATCAGCAAAATTCATCAAGTGAAAAGAAAGAAAAATATAATTGTGAAGGAGGTTTGGATACCCGGTCGTAATTAGGAGAGATTTTGATGATTTTACTCCCGCGCGTCAGTATTTTCAGCCCTTTATTCTCAGTTGTTAAGATATCCCGGTGAAACACTGCCTCCTCGTGTTCGGACATTATTACTTTCTGAAGCTCTGAAGAACAGCCATAACTGACACACGTGTGCACAAAAGCACATTATTTGGCAAATTGAGAAAAACACTGAAAGCTTGCTATTTGAAGAGTCTGAACCGACGTTCTGGTAATCCGGCTGCCTTCTTCAGGGCTAAAGACTAAACATTAGCTCAAGGGCCTGAATTGCATTACTCTCGCCGCGTAGCGCCACATGGAAATAGCACGTGCCGGCGCGCGAGCGCCGTAAGCTATAAACAGAGAGTGCACTTCACGTGGAATATAGGTAAACTTAAGGCCCACGTTTACACGGGTTCCGGACCCCCCAAAAACGTGTACGGTTCCACCTGTGCCGTTTACATGGGATCTCTCGGCCGGAAACGGACGAGTTTTTGAACGGGTATGTGTGCAAAGTTAGGAGACCTGAAAAAAAACGGCAGGGTCAAATCTTTGTAGACCGGCACGTTCCATTGAGTGTCGGTACGATATCGTGCAAAACTACGCTTTAGCCTTTCAGATAGCCGCGGTTTATGGCCTGGAATCAAATGCCGCGACTGGTCTAAACTTTGCACGGATCCGTGTAAACAGCAGTGCATTAGAATTTGCACGGATCCATGTAAACAGGCGGTCCAGGAACAAAATTTCATCCGTGCAAAAATTTGTCCGGATCCGTGTAAACGGGGACTTGGACCCCACAGGTCCCATATTTTGATATCAACCTCATCTCCTCCTTTACGGTAATCCTGGTTGGCTAGGCCTGCCTTCAATACCGCAACCTTCATGTACTCCAGTGTATGATTTGTTTGGTAAAAAGTGGGGCAGGTACAGGAGGGTCATTCCTCGCGTTTGATGACATCCTGCGGTGTTCTCGAAAGCGGTCCGCCAGCCTGCTCCAGTCTCCCAATGTCGCTAGTCGATGGACATTTGGTGCACGTCAGGCAACTAAACCACGCTGTCCGCGACACTCCCTCTCTTTTCTGCTTCTTGCTCCGAAAAATGTCCCGTGTGATGTTAACACGCACCCTTTGGGTGTTGTAATGAGGATGAAGTTACCTGGTGATGTTGTTGTGGAACGTTTCGAGGTAGGCTGCTACTGACTAGCAGGTCCTTCAGATTCTTGGCACGCCTGGAAATTCTCCAGTGTGTGGTTTTATTGAAAGGAATTGCTTGTCGTGCTATCCTCGCTAAGGATCCAGAAATTCCTTGAGATGATTTCCTTGGCATCAAGGTTTACTGGGGTTGAAGGTGGTGACAAAGGTAATCTATCATTAGTGATGTCAGTTGTTTGCAACGTCACACTTCAAATTTCAGCCCTTGGGTTTGGTCGATGCCGTTTCCTTCCCCTTCATTGGGATATCCCCGTGCTGCAAGAAACGAAAGGTCTCCATTTTCCGCTACCCTCCGATGTCCAAGTCAGCGCCATCACCTACAGACATTACGCAGTCTGAGAAACCGAGTATAAGGTATGGATGACTTTATATAGCTGTGAGGATGGGATGAACTGAAGCTGAGGTAAGGAGTGGCTATCCGTGGCTTTGTAATGTATAGAAGTGGCTATGCGATTACTTCGAGGCTTCATGCAGATATCCAGGAAAGGAAGTTTGTCTGTTGAGACCGACCATGTATATTCAAGATTAGGGTGAGACGAGGAGACAAACTCGAGGAAACTGACTGAGGTTTTCTTCACTACATGAAGCAGCACAGGCCACATCATCCATGTACCGCTTGTCTACGTTCCTCTGCGTAGCCGACAAAATGACAGGCATAATTTGGCCTAAAATAAAAAATAAAGGGTTAAAAGTGAAATGTTGCTAGAAGTGCCAAAGTCTTAGCAAATGTCCAAAGGTTTCGGGACTGTTGCCCTTCATCAGTGGAATGTTCGTTATGAATTGAGCCACGTTTCCTGTT
The DNA here is from genome assembly GCA_019787425.1 of Platygyra sinensis. Taxonomy (NCBI): domain Eukaryota; kingdom Metazoa; phylum Cnidaria; class Anthozoa; order Scleractinia; family Merulinidae; genus Platygyra; species Platygyra sinensis. The sequence continues at coordinate 26,865 of JAHPZR010008074.1, forward strand.
ATTTAAGTTAAAATTTGAAAGTTGCGTTGTGCACGCGCGCGCGAAACTTCAAATGAAGCATTGAGGCCGCGCGGCGACATGTTCCGAGACGAAAGATGAGACGCATCTCCTGCCTCTTCCTTTTTTTGTTCCCATCGCAGTGTTTGATCCCGTGGACCAGCGCGTCCGCAGCGGTATGTCCATTAGAACTGAAATGTTCTGCGACGGGAAAACCGGGGCGCATTCTTGTTGATGCTTCGGAGGTGTTCACCAAAACGTTCCCTCAGAGTGCGCCCAGTCTCGCCGATGTAAATGGCAGGGCAGCGAAGGCAGGAGATGCAGTAAATCAGACCAGAGGACAAACAAGTAAAGGAGTCTTAGATGGTTAAGCAATCCTTTGGTCCCAGAAGATCTGGGACAAATAATGTTAACGACAACGTTGGTGTTGACACGGATAGGTACCTGCGCGTGTTGCAGCTTGCTTTTCTGCCGTGTGAACTAGTGATGTTCGCAAGTTGTCATCACGTCGAAACGCAACTATTGGTGGTCCAGGAAAGATAAAGCTTGTTGCTGGGTCATCTGCAATAACTTTGAAATTGTCAAGCAGGATTCGTTGTACTCGAGTGTTCAAAGGATGGTATGTTAGTACTAAAGGAATCCTGCTCATCTTTTCCTCTGTTGAGTTGCTTTGGAAAGAGCGTCGCTTTGTTCCTCGAGGTCATGTTTCAGGCAGTTTGAGCGCTGTAGCCGCGTCTCTCAAAGAATGAGGCCATCTCTTGGGCTTTGTCTAGAAAGTCGGCTGGTCAGAACAGATGCGTCGAAGGCGTAGAAGCTGGCTCCTATGGGAGGCTCTCTTTGCAATGGCGGGGATGTGGATGAATCTTAATGGAGATAGCTGTGTGTATCAGTGGCTTTGTAGTGGATGGAAGTGCGGATGCGGTCGACTGAAATGCGCAGATTGATATCCAGGAAAGGTAGTTCAGTTTCAGAGATTGTATGTGTGAATAGTCGATTACCCATGGCCTTTCCAACTGTGTGTTTTGTAAAAGTCCTCATTGAATTCAAAGATGCTAAGTGCGAATACTAGTTCTGCCATGGTTTCAAGGATCTCTCTCTTGTCAAGATAGTATTGCAGCGCGCAGAGACCGCATCATTTGGTATAATCGTATACAGCGACTTTACTTTCACAGCAAAATTAAGCGCTGCCCGTCACCGTCCCTGAATCGGAAGGAATCGAGGATGTTCAGCATGTGTGTGGTGTCCTTCACATAGCTGTCTAGGTTTCCTCACCAAAGGTTCCCTGTTGATCGCCTTGTTTGGAATGCACTCTTGACTAAAAAGTCACCTATGTTTTTTGTCGCGTTTGAATGAAATTTATGGAGGTGGCGAAAAGATTCTACCTGTATCGGGATCAATTTGAATTTAAAGTTTTTTTAGTTAGAATGATGGATTTTACTGCGCGGTTGTGAGCCGGGGTGAAATATGAGGGTGAATGGAATTCTATTCCTTCGGCTGTGATCTGACTGCCAATCAATTTGTTGGGCACGATGACGGCTCGCTTGAACAACAGAAGCAGAATAGCCATGCACTTTTGTCGAAGAAATCGCACATTTCTTCTGATCTTAAGGAAAACCAGCCTTCGCTGCAAAGACCACGAATTCTAAGAAACTGAGAAAAGGGAATGGAATTCCTCTCAGGTGAAAGATGTAGTGCCGACACAGTCAATAAAGTTGCCTGGGGGGAGGGCTGTCTCGGGTACGAGACCACTGGGCTTTAGCTGCTTGGCGCGTACGTCTCCAACTGGAAGAGACTGGGCAGGGATTTTTAACCTGCAACCAAACAAAAACCTTATTTTACATTCGCTTACTTTGATATCGACTAACTCCCAGTTGAGTGCCTAGAAAAAATGTGAAAAAGTGGTTTAGAGTATCTCAAATGTTAAAAGCGTTTTTTTACTTTTTTCCTGCTAGACTGACCTATGATAAGGAAATCAGTAAGTCGGTTTTTAATCATGGCAAGTACGATTATTTCCTATGTAAAACGAATTCAAATTTTAGTGTAGACAAACTGCACTGATGTAACATTTCTTGCGCTTGCCAAATGAAGCCATTGTTAATAAAGGCCCGTTTACACAGGCGATTTTTGTCGCGGCAACTCGATGCAATTTTTGTCGCACTAAAGTTGCAACAAGTTTCAAACATGTTCGAAACCTCTGCGATATCGCGGCGACAAATCGCACTGAAAATCGCACCTGGTTTACACGTGCGATTTTGGAGTTGCAACTTAAGAGCGACAAAAATTGTATGGAGTTGCTGCGACAAAAATCGCCTGTGTAAACGGGCCTTTATAGAGATTGATATCTTTGGCGAATTCATAGCAACAACAACTTAAAGCACCTAACCCGAGTGGCGAATAGCTCTTCCATCATTTTTTTTTTTTTTTTTTTTTGGGGGGGGGGGGGGGGGCGGGTCTTATTTGGAAGGGTCTTATTTTTGACATTCATCCTAAGGTATAGACAAACAAACATATTGTTTTTATTTTAATATGATAATATGGGAAACCATACATCTTTCTTAAGCCCAAACCTTGAGAAACAGTTACGTTGTAAGTCAAAATATTGTCATCAGTAAACCATATCCCGTTTGACAGTTATGTATATGGACCTTTGCATTCAGAAGATCAATAAATATGAAGTTATTACCGCGCCCAGACTGTGATGAAAATTTGTCGTGCACAAATTTATAAAAGCATGGATCCAGTCTCTTCTATTATCCACGATAAGAGTAAAAGATGAGAGGGCATTTGGTCTATTAAAAATAATTAATTTCGACTTTCGTTTTCGCTGACTAACGAACGTGCCTTATCGTAGATATTATCTGCGTGACTATTTCAGTCAATATGTCGTATATATCTGCATGTTCTTGCGTAAGTAGTTCAACTAGTTCATGAATGTATATCCGGATTAACAGGCCTGATTTACGTACAATGCTGTATTTTGGCTATATACAATCACACTATCTTTGTCAAAAAGACTGCTTCTTTTGCAGCTAAAGAAAACAAGACCGTGCAGAAAAATTGATTAGACGTCTTTAGAATCATGATTCAGGCCGAATATCTAAGGTCGTAATAACTGCCACGAAATCTAAGTTACGATATTTTTTAAATGAATGAAAAGCTTCAAGTAAAAACACTGCGGCGGATTAATGTTGAGGCATATTTATTTTGACAGCGCCTTATGAGAGTTAAGCCATTACAAGGAAGCAAATTATATTTAAAAACGAATTAGGTAAGTTCATTCTGATGCCCATCAGCTTAAGAACAGCGTCTTGCTTGGAAATCAAACTTTTACAAGTGCCTTTGGATATTTTATGAGCGCGCGCATCATAACTGCCGGTGACGACGGCAAATCTTTTGTAGTTTTTCGGTATCAGTAGTTTACATTTTTAAGTTTAAAACTCTTGTTTGCTCAAAATTTACATACTGTTAGGAAAATGTAAACTATTTTACGATAGGAAATTCAAGAAAATCATAAACAAATCAATTAAAAATGATTTTACATTGTGTTGTGGATTTTAAAATTTTACAATATATTTTGGCGGATTTTTACCGTCTATTGAAATTTGGAAACTGACAGCGCTGAGAAAAGATGTCGAGACTGAAAAAAACAAATTTAAAACTCGAACAGTCAAAAACAATCGTCATATTCTTGCTCTCAAATGCCGTTATACAACGGTTACCGTGCAAAGCTGCGAATTAATCTGTCTTGCTCGAGTTTTGGCGACTTTGGACCCCATCGGCATATTTTGATTAGTAATGACAACAAACTTGCCCCGAATGAAGCCGATCTCTGTCGATGTTCGACGGCGTCTTACTGTTAACACAGTCTTCGATACATGGTAAATTTCAAGCAGCAATTTGTTTTCGTGATTTCTGTTGCTCTGCAGCTCAGGTGAAGGAAGCAATTAAAAAAAACTGTCAATTGTTAAAAGTTTCACAATCTTGGCTCTTCGTCGAAGAAGTTCACTTTTAAGGACAAAAAAAAAGAAACCCCGAAAAATCGATGTCGCATCTAAAAAACATAAAGGCAAGCTCACCAAGGTTAAAGTACGTGCTTGAATATCAACAAAAAAAATTTTAAAAATGATCATGTTGACGTTAATTCAGTTTTAATAATTCAGACAAACAAGTTCCGTTTGTAAATCAAACAAACATGCTGTAAATTACTTTTGGGCTTTCTTTGACAGCACTTTGAAATTATATCGATTCGAAAAAAGTAATTTACTTTTAGCCGTGTAATTATTTGGAAAGAACGACGCTGAACTCAGCGATAAAATTCAGAATCATTTCCGATATATACAAAAATGCATATATAAATCAGATGTATACATGGCTTATTTTGAAATGAACAGAGCAGTAAATATAACGCTGGAGTGAGATAGGTGCCTCCAATCAACCATCAAATTAAGGTTCATTGGAGTTTACAATCCAAACTGTAAAAGCCAAGGGTTTTAAATAATTAAAAATAAATTAATTGACTGCTGGAGAAAAGGAGAAAATCAGGTGGGTCTTACAAGAGGACGGCTATTTTACCGCTTTCTCGTCGTTGTTTGAAGAGTGAAGGTAGCGAAGGTAACGTTTCTTTCTTAAAAGCATTCTTCATTATAAGGAAAAACACGACACTCATTTAGAATTCACTTTCTGTAATTAAAGTTTCTTTATTACCCTTGGGAAATGAACTGACCATTTCACGGAGAGAATGGATGTTTTTAATTAAACTCGTTTAAAACCGGCAAAAAGATATTGTTTCGGTATATCCGAGGTTTAGTTTGGAAAGCTGAATCTTTGTCACCGGCATTATTCGTCTGTAGTGTTTGAGTATCATACCTGTCACTGGTCTCTGGGTTCCAGAGTTTAAATTGATTAAAATTACTACATGAACAAGCGTACATGTACAACTCTGAGAACGTGACCCACTACTGAACTGTCTCGGTTAACAGCAAACAGAAAAAAAATCAACAGATGTAAATGCCAACTTAATGAGATCCTCCCTCAGCTGCCCAGTCGGTGAGGCCCCTTTTTGTTCATAAAATTATTTCTAGCTAATTATTTAGAGAATATCATTAACGTAGGAGTGGTTTTAATTAAGCGCTTGCCATTGTTAGGCACATAAAGAAAGCTGTACATCAACACCTGTATGAATACTGAATAACCTTTAGCGCTATTCATAATTTGTTCAGTGTAGCGGCTCCACACGAGGAAAGACTTCACACTCCGCACATGCGACGGAGCAAAGTGAGTTATCATTTGCGACTGGTATGGAAACACATCAGATTGACATTGTTCTTTTAACTTTTTATGCCATCGTAGTATTGGCGGGCATTCCTGGAAATATTCTGTTCATCACGGTGGTTAAACGAACACGCAGTATGCATACGACAACAAACTTTTTACTGGCAAATATCGCCGTGGCTGATACCATAACCTTAATTTTCTGCATCCCTGGTGTTATATTACAACTTGCTGTTGAACATCACCCGAGTGGGACTCTAGGTAACTTCCTTTGCAAGTTTGTTACCATGCACCATGTTCCGGGAGTAACTTTGTTGGTTTCTGGCATCAGTTTGACCCTTATCGCCATCGAAAGACACAATGCCCTTCTGCGTCCAATGCAAGAAACACTTAGACTGCGGAAGAAACAAGTTTACATCGCTGTGGGCCTAATTTGGACGTTCTCTATCAGTTTTGTACTGCCTCTTTTTGTACAGCAAAAGTACGTGGACGAAGTTCAAGGTTGCCACATGGATTGGAAAACGTCGGCTTCGAGGGTTTATTGGGGTCTGCTGGCTGCATTGACGGCGCTCTCGTTGCTTGTTATGTTAGTGTGTTATTTCCGCATTGTCAAAGGTATCTTGTGTGAGGATATTCTTCCCTCTGACACCAGCCAGGGAGAGAAAACAAACGAACAAGACATCCGCAACAAGAGGAAGATTGTGAAACTTTTAATAACAGTGACTGTGCTATTCATAGCGTGTTTTGTTCCGTTCGCTTCAATTTCGGCAACGAGTGTCTCCTCCCTCTCGCTGTCCTACAAAGTGTCGTATTTCTTAGTGTATTGCAGCTGTTCTTTAAACCCCGTGGTTTATGCTTTTCAGAGCTCGAATTACAGAATGGGAGTTAAAAATGTTTGTTCTAACAGGCAAAGGCGGATTCATGCAGTCAACGGCGTCACTGATGACGTCATTGAAAAATATAATGTGCGTGCGTGTACAAGAATAATTTCTAAGTCGAGAGCAGTGACAATTGGTAGCACCATGCAATTAAAGTTACACCACGTTTACAGTTCCCCGTAGATCTTGGCATCGATCAGGGTACAATTTGCACTATTCCTGACATTTCGAAGTCAAATTATATTGGATTTAAGTTATGTTTACAGACCTCCGCACGTCCGTGTTCTAACCTCGGACCGTATAGCCTCCCTAATTACTGAGTCACGTTTTTGCAACAATTGGTCACGGGACTTGATTTTAAAAGACACGCTGATTTAGTCATTGGTAGAGCATAAATATGTCATCAGAATACAAATAAGCTTTCATGCAAATTTTCAGGTTTGCAATCTTTAAGAGGGATTAGAAGAAAGAAAGATTTGTAAGGGAAGAAAACGCTTTGCCCTCCAGTCACATCTAAAAATAAATCCTCAGTTGCACTTTTACAAGTTCCAAACCGCCATAAAATCTCTGCCTTTCGCTTTAACAGTCTAGCTTTTTCCAGTATTCCTACTATTTTACCGCTCTGTCTATCTCCAATAGTTATGTGCCGGCCAGCAGCTTCCTTTTGTAGTGCTATCAAAATAACAGAAAAGGTTTCTGGAAGGCAATTAGCTTCCTTAATCGCTTCCACACAAAAACCGTCCTTGTAAGGTTTGCAATGTTCAATGCAAATGATAAATAAATCTCAACTGCACACGGCATTGATCTGAAATTAGTGTTTCGGCTAACTAAAACATGCTATCTCCAATTCTGAAATTAATTTAGCTGTAGTTAGAAGTTTAGAAATTATCCGTCACGATCTACTGTTGTAAAAGGCCTATTGTTCCTTTTGTGCAAAACCAACAAGGATGAAATCAACAAAGTATAATAAAAGTTTTGTGTGCCAAACTGAGAACGTGTCCTTACACTCAGAAAACATATCAGGCGAACAGTTTGCCCACACCTTTCTAGACTGCACCATTTTGAAGCCAGCTTGCTCTATATAAGGTAAAGTTTTTCGGTCACAGCGGCAACCATCATACACGGTGGGCCACAGAAGAGACTTGGAGACAAAATGTTGAAGAAAGGACTTTAGAGTCCATGGATTTCCTGATGCAAAAGAAGTAAACCAGCAATTAATTTATTAATCAAACACAATAAAAACGGACACTTTCATTAATATGGGAACAAAATAATGGGTATGTCAATCCATTAAGGACCTCAGATCCTTAATACTTTTGCTGCATAAGGTGCATGTCAGTGGTAGATTTAGGTCTCTTGGAGTTGGGGTGGGGAAAAAATTCAGGCTCTACTTACACCTCAAAGGCAAGGGTCCAAACAATTTTGGCCCTTCATGCCTAAGGGGGTTAGGCAAAGGCCCTCTGCAGGGTACCTCCCCCAGATCCACTGTAAGACTTTCAGTCATCACTAGTGGTCAGATGTTCATTAGAGAGAAAATTTCATGAAACAGCTTTTTCCAAACCAACATTGAAACAAAGTTCAATGGGAAGTCACACTAACCTGCCACATGTTCAAGAAAATAAAATCTGCCACCCTAAAACAAACAGAATAGGAAAAAAAAGATGATAAAATGCCCAGTACCTAAAGCTCTGTGAGGTTTGATCAAATTAAAGCTGATTTACTGTAACTCCTATACAAGAAAAATTAATACTTCATTTAACTTTTAATCCTGAGTTACAAAGCAACTTTAACTAAAAATTCTTTTGTTTTGGATATCCCAGTGGGCGGTTTGCTCTCCAGCATGGCGGTTTTTGTACCATGTGATCGTAAACTGCAAAGGGCCTATTGCAATTCGACAAGAGTAACAGAATCTTATAATAGAGCTAAAAGTAAAGGTTTGAAGCATACAAATATTTTAGTCTGGCCAGGAGTTCGCGCTGTTGTTCCTGCACTGTATGTGAAAATAAACACTTTTATGAATTGCTTGTTTCAGGTAAGGCAAGAGTTTCAAGGGGCTTTGCTAGACTGAAATAGGACTTTGGTTTAGCAGATTCAGCTGTTACCAAAGCGTTATTGAAAGTTAAAACTGTCTCCTCTGAAATGTGTATCAGAAGTTTTCAATTTAAAATCCTAAATGATATCACCTTTCACCAATTCTCGTTCAGCCAAAATAGGTTATGTTCAAGACAATTCTTGCACATTTTGTAGAGTTAGCCCAGAATCGAAACTGTTAATCATTTATTTTACGAATGTATTCATACTAACCAGTTTTGGAAGGATTTCAAAAATTTCTGGTTTGCACTTTCTGGTAAACATGTCGAATTTTCCTTGCAGGATGTTTTGATAGGTAAATTAGACGAAGTAAGTGACTTACTAAATTATTTTTTAATTGTTGCACATGAAAATGACATACCTGGACGAGTCGTAAACGTAGTCTCAGCCCAGATGTAGCTGCCTTAAAAGAAGTGATTAATATGAAATATAAGACAGAAAAGTACATAGCCGTAAAAAACAACACGCAAAGGAAATTTCAAGCCAAATGGTAATTATTTATTTATAGTTAATTATGGTCTGTTATACTAAAGGTCAAATGATTATGTTATTGTCAACGTAATCACGATATTGACACTTATAATAGCGTTGTATTTTGTAGTTAACAATGTGAATAAAAATGTGGAAAAAATTTTTAAAAAATGAAGAAAACGATGGATGGAAGAAGCTGAAAGATGAATTAAAGTTGTAGACGTATAAAACAGTATAATTCAACGGTCAGTTTAAAAAGGGGACGACGGCGCGAAGGCGGAGGGTGGGAGGGGGGTTGGGCTTTCACACGTCAGGTTACCACCGTCTTCGTTGATACGCGACTTTGGAAAACAAAACACCCGCGAAAACGTTTCCAAAATTTCCGTCAATCATACATGTTATCGACAGATCGGATCGAAATCCACCAATCACAGCCCGCTAGCATGAAGTAAAGAAGGTCTGAAGGTCGGTGGTAATATATTTTTTTTTTGGTTCAACACCCAAAAAGGTACTGCAAAAGCTCCTGCAAAAGCTCCTGCAAAAGCTCTTTTTAACCCCTGAAATTAAAAAAAAGTACGATAATCTAGGCTCCCCCCCCCCGCCACGGTAGAATATAAAAATTATTTATAGAGCAGCCAAGTCTTATAGACTCCCAGTAAAATATTTGAGTTATATAGAGGGTGGTAAAGGGTATTTTCGTGACTCGTGATCGGCCCTTTTTTTTTTGCTGTGAAACATGAAATGGCTATTTTTTTCGTCATGAATCGTGATTCTCTTAGTAGCCGTGAAGCGTGATTTTGCAAAATTATTTTCCGTGAAACGAGAAATAAATGTTTAATTCGCCGTGAACCGTGATTTTCATCATGTCTTTCCGGTTGTTTTTCGTGAATTGTGAAAGGACCGTTGTATTTTCCGTGAAACGTGATCTAGACCCCATTTGTCTTTTCGCTTAGGGTCAGGCGTGTGGTTTTTTTTCTGTAATTTATAAACACGAACTCATAATAATGTAATAGAGTCGTAGCAAGCCTTTTTCCAGGGCCTGTGGCGGATGGAAAGAAGAAAACCTGGGAAAGAGGCCGGACCCGTGACTGTCACGTCACGGGATTACTCATGGCGGCCATTTTGTCGACAGGTTTCATCGCTCTTTGCATTTTATTGCTCTTTGGTGCGAAAGCCATGAAAGTTCTGATATCTTCCAATTGGTACAGAAGTTGGTTTGCCAAAAGGCAACGCTTCCTGGCAAAATTGTCGAAGGGCCTTTTTGATCCCTTCAAACCAAAACTTTTCCTTGATCTCGAAGAGCACTTGAAAACACTCAACGGAGACGTTGTAGAAGTAGGTATTGGTTCAGGAGAGAACTTCGATTATTACCCCTATGGTACAACACTTATAGCTGTTGACTCAAATCCACACGTGGAAAAACTTCTCCGCGCAAACGTAGAGAGAGTTGGCGACAGAATTCACTTGAAGAGGTTTGTTGAGGCCTCGGCTGAGGACATGAATTGTATAAATGGAAAAGACGGGGTAGAGGACAATTCAGTTGCTGCTGTAGTTTGCACGAAGCTTTTATGTTCCCTCTCTGAAGATCAAATAAAGAAAACCATTCAGGAAGTGAAGAGGGTTCTGATGCCAGTAAGTATAGCAAGAGGGCCAGGGTGGGTTGGATGTAGATCTACACTACAGAAAAAATTGGGTCCGGACCCGTCAAAAAAAGTGGTACGGACCCATAACTTTTGTAAAGAAATACTGGAGTTTCCGCAGTGTCTATGGCCCTGCGGAAACTTCAGTATTTCTTTACAAAAGTTATGGGTCCGTACTTCTTTTTTGGCGGGTCCGGACCAAAATTTTTCTGTAGTGTAAACGTGCATTTAGAGCTCATTGGTCAATGACCTTTCTGTAATTCAAATGTAGAGATGCAATAACTGGATAATAGAAGTATGAAACATGATTTCTTATAACAAGAGTGTTTATTATCCAACTGCACCTCGCAGAGTACAAATAACGCCCAAAACGAGTACAAATATCACGGGGTATTTGTACTCCAGAAGACCGGTTAGACAGGTTTGTTTGCTGTTGACCAATCAGTTAGCTGGATTTCCCGTGCCAATTCCGTTCTTCTTCGCATACTTCTGTCACATTCCCCGTAAAATTCGCCAGTACAGACATAAACAATTTGGTGTGTTGGATAATAAATCTCTTATTAGACATTTTGTTGTGTAGTATCGTAGTCTGAATTTCAGCCATCTCTTCCCTTTACCCCGAGTGGGGCGCGGGCGAGAGACGACGTCTCTTGCCCGCGCCCCACTCGGGGTAAAGGGAAGAGACGGCTGAAATTCAGACTATGTGGTATCGCTGAGAATTTTTACTCAGCGATCCTACACAAAAAATGTCTAATAAGATATATGTATTTTGCCTGTTGTCCTGTAAGTGAAGTGAAGCCTTAGAGCCAAGCCTGGCCAATAGCTGCCACAGCTTATCCCGGTTTCTGTAGCATGAAGCAGCTGGAAGTATTTTTACTTCCCCTGGACGGGATGCTAGTCCATCGCAGGTCACTCCCCCACAATTTATTAGGTTTCCCCAACAATTCTCTACTACCCATTTATACACCTGGGTGGAGAGAGGCACTGTGAGAGTAAAGTGTCTTGCCCAAGAACACAACACAATGTCCCCGGCCAGGACTCGAACTCGGACCACTGGCTCCAGAGTCGAGCACACTAACCATGAGGCCACCATGCCTCCCAACCTGTCGTCCTGTACAGTGTCTTAAATATAGGGTGCTGGGGATACCCGGTTTTTAGAATATTTTTGTCCTAAACAGGGTCAGGATTTCAAGCTGGCAGTGGCAACCCTATACCTAAACATGGCCCAGGGTGGGAGGGAAGTTGAGACCACTGTGTTGTGCTTTACCCTACTGTACTATTTTCCATCTAGGAATACATTGATGGGTACCAGTGAGTAGCTATAGCATTTTGATGTTGTGCTTATCGGAAGTCCTTGGGACATAAGGCGCAGTCTCATTTTACACTTCTTCCCTAGAGACCTTAGTCTGCATGCAGTCCAGGGTGTCACCTGTCTGGTCTGGATCTGACTTTGTACTCCCCTGGATGGAATGCTAGTCCATCACAGGGTTGCCAGCAGTACATTTGCTGTTACCCATTTATACTTCTGGGTGGAGAGAGAAAGAGAGAGAGGCACTGAGAGCTAAGTGTCTTGCCCAAGAGCACAACACAATGTCCAAGGCCAGACCTCAAACCTGGACCACTTAAAGGAAACTTCCACCGTTAAAGCAAACAGACGTTTAATTGTAGGAAATACAGTCTTATTTCAAATTTCGGTTGAAAGGCCAGCAATGAGTTATCAGTGTCCCCACTGTCGGGAAAACAGGGTGCCTATCACCTATATTTGCTTTTAATTTCCCGTGGGCTACCATCTTGGATTACGTGACATCATGTACCGTATTTACTTGAATAAGCGCCGCAGTGCTTATTTAATTTTTCGCACCACCAGTGCAGCGCTTATTCGAGGGCGGTGCTTATTCGAGGGCGGCACTTATTTAAAAATGGTATCAGACAAATTTACTTTTTCTATATTTTGATTCAGCTGTACACTTTCTATCTGGTAATTTTCCTATGGACTGATACTACACTGATAGTAAATTTAGAATTATGGGAGAAATTCATGCGGTGAAAAAAAACCGAGAGTTTCATGAAAACAAGAGCGAGAATATCAGCGGTGAGAGCGAACTCCATTGTCGTTTATAGTGTTTTTCCTGGTTATATGGAATTCCTCGAATAAGCGCTACATCGCGGGTGCGGCGCTTGTTCGAGGGCAGCACTTATTAACTTTTTTGTCCCAGATGCGGTGCTTATTCAAGGGCGGCGCTAAATCAAGGGTGGTGCTTATTGGTGTAAATACAGTAATCACACAGTTGTTTCACACAAAAGATGCTCTGCTTCCTAACAACAGCAGCAACTACATGACGTCTAAAAATCAAAAATGGCAGTGCACAGAAAATTTAAATGCGAAAATCGGCGATAATCTTAACTCAATTTTTGTTACTCTTGAATGTTATTTTCACCTTCTCCAGTAAAATTTGAGATTTATTAATTACCTCAAAATATTCAAAGCCAACTTGTTGTAAGAGTGGAGGTTCCCTTTAATCCAGAGACAAGACCAATAATCATGAGGTCACCTAGAGAGCTTGCTTATAGCTAATTTAATCAATTTCTTTCTGTTTTAGGGTGGCAGATTCTATTTTCTTGAACATGTGGCAGGTACATGTGGTTAACGTTATTACTCTATACTGGAAGGGTCATGACAACTCCCATGGAACTGGCATAGCAACATTTCTTGAGAAACCAACCAAAATAAAATGATTTTTGCAAAACCACTTGGCATAAAGAATAATATCTGCAGCTTATTCCTCAAGATTACATCTCATGTGTCTGTCAATGTTTAACCAAAGGGAGGTACCCTGGGCATGTGTGAGACATTCAATTTTTAAGAAGAAATTTGGTCAAAATCTCCACTGCAGGGCTGGGAGTGAGATCAAATATCCCCACCTTGGTGTAATACTGTAGCGTCTTGCCCTTTAGGTGTCTATTCATTTCAGGAGAGGCATAATTTCTTGCTGTCAGTGGATTGGAAATATTAGAATTCCAATGCTTGATTGTCAGTCTAAAAATTCAAAAATTCACACAATCTCCACAAGTGAGGAATTCAATCAAAATATATTGAAAGTGAGTGCGAAGTAGTTGATTTATTCCTTGAAAACAAGTGCTTACCTCCAAAACACCTACGTTCTTCTCCATGGTGACCACACAGATGAGCATGTGATGATGTGATTTGGTTCCATTTCTCCTGCAAAAAAAATGTCCCTACCCCAGGGGCCCAGACTTGTAGTCAAGTTCCCAAGGGTGGGGAAGGCAATCAAAGTCAAATGCTCCACATTTGCCAGGGGGTTCCTCTGCACAGGTTTAACACTGAAAGGCACATTATGTCCTTATGTACTATTTTTCATTCTCAAGCCACATTATTGCACCCATATCACAAAACAGGCAAAATAATTTCTAAACCTCACTTTTAAATTACAACTTGTTTATTAATTTTATTTCTTTTCCACAGGCAATCCATGGACATTTCAATACTTTGTTCAGCACTTTTTGTCAAAGTCACTAATTTGGCCTACTCTTCTTGGTGGATGTCGCTGTGACAGAGAAACTCTCTACTGGATAGAGCAGGGTGGCTTCAAAGTGGTGAATTCTGAGAAAAGCTTTGCAAATTTGACAGCAGAAATATTTTCTGGATGTGAAGCTGATAGGTTGTCATTGTGGACTGCTAGAATCCGCATGTCTATTGTGAATTCAATCCTTGTTGGTTTTGCAGAAAAGGAGAGTTGTACTGAAGAGAAGAAACTATTGTGATCTTCTAGTTGTCAGATGAATTGGTGAGGCATTAGCAACAAAGAGAAAAGGAAACATTAATAAAGGTACACTCTTAAAGAATATTGTTTTTCTGTCCCAATTTAAATACTCTTATATTTCTGCCGATTTTAGGCTGACAATGTTCTTGTGGATATTCTTAGTTGAAGTAATCTTGAAGCCAGACTGCAGGTAATAAAGCCAGTTTTTAGTGCAGAGTGCACTATTGGGATTGTTTTGGGGGCTGCCTGCTGCTAAGGCACTAAGGTGTACACTGTAATATTTTTTTTAATTAATTAATTTCAATTAATTTATTAGTCTAGAGGCAAGGAAGTGGTGGGGGTGAGGTGGAAAAGGTACAGGTGTGCCCCAAGTGAAACATGTACCATCTACATGATGTAGATCATCAGTTAGGTATGAACATAGCAAAGCTATATATTTGTTTCAAGTAACCCCTTGCTCTCCTTGTGGTACTATTCCCCGGGTACTATTCTCTTAAGAACAAAACCAATTTGGTCTAAACGCATGCGCAGATTAGTTAGCGTTCGTGTCTTCTATTTATCTTTTTTTGGGCTCGTGAGCGGGCGGAATTTAACAAATCCTGCAATCTGATTGGTTCCTGGAGCGGGCGGAATTCTCTCATACGGACCGCTACAGCGGGCGGAATCCATCGTGTTGATCTATTTTCGTGAATGAATTAGCCGTTATCGTCAATCTTTCGCCCTTTTTTCACTTCCAAAGACGATTAATTAACGCAAGTTTACCTCTATTCACCTTTAGATGGCAAGGAAAGTTACTGTAAGTAAATTCAATTGAAGTTTTTGAAGCTGTGAGAGTTTGTTTGGTTGTTTGTTGCTCGGCGCTGTAATGGCGCGTAATCCTGTGTGTCTCTTTGTACAATTTTAAGTAAAAACTGAGTCAATTTCAGTCGAGTTTCCCTCTCTAATCGTTGCTGTACTTCATAGAATTGCTGTGGAATACACTTAACGAATTTTCTCGTTATCTGCTACTCAATTTAGGGTAGAAAAGTCTAATTCAGTCGAGTGATTCGCAATGATCGACAAAAACTGTTTTTGTAGTACAACTTCAAACTTTGGACAAAAATTCACACCTGGAAAACAATTTTGGAGACCTTAACTAGGGAACTAAATGCACTAGCATAAAGTAGTTCGAAAAAATTATGTTCTTTAATACATCTTTCTTCGTATAATATCTGAGTTACTCGTTCTTTCGCTCGTTAGATTTTTTGCGAATGGTTTGTAGACGGCGCGTAAGCCGATTCAATAGCAAAGTTGCGTAAACAGACGCACTTGTAAGCCAGTTTACGTCAAGAAAAAAAAAGATAAAAATGTTATTGGCCGGCTTAGGGTCGGTCCGTATAGGGAAAAACTGTGACCTCGGGCTTGAAAATGCTGCCCTCGGCCTGCGGCCTCGGGCAGCATTTTCAAGACCTCGGTCACAGTTTTTCCCTATACGGACCTCCCAGCCGGCCAATAACATATATATATTAGGTGGAAGATACATTGCATACAAGATTACACAAAATTATGTTGTGTGGTTATCCTTATGGAAGAACTCAACATATAAGTGTAATATATTATGTTTCCACGCAGTTTTGTATATATCATGTGATGTCAGGTAGTGCCATTTGTCTCTTTTTATTAGAATTACCCACAGGTCAGTTTAACACTGAATATCATTTGTTTTCAAACTATAATAGCATGTTTGTCATGGTTAAAATACAGGATAATATCGGCCAAGTAGTGCTGTTCACCTTCAATACTTCCCTTTGAAACGTTTCTCAGTTGTATCAGTCAATATTGTTGTGTATTAATTTTGAATTGTTTTGTTAACAACAAAGGAGGCACAAGAAAAAGAAAGTGGTATACCGTGACCATCTCATAATTGAATTAGTTCTTGTTTATCGGTGATAAGAAAATTTGCGTTTTGAGGAAAAACAAAATCGTCTCTCTTCCATTTCTTTGTCAAAATTGACGAAAATCATCGTAAAACACCAGAGTAAAATTTAAAAGCTGTCGGGACAAAAAGTCAATTGTGCATAATTTTTGGACCTTAAATGAAAATGCAATCTTGAAACATACACACTGCTAAGGGAAAACGCCCCAGCAGACTACCAAGGTGGGTACAAACCGGAAGTGAACCAAGCAGAGTTGAGTACTTATGGGACTGCCGTGCCAGAGCTATCAGTTGCACTCTACACTATCTGAGGTCCCGGCTCCTGGAAATTCAATAACACGCTACTGGATGACGAGAATTAAAAGACCTATTTAGAATAAGATTTATATACCCACAAATACGTGAAAAATACAAAGACGTAGAGAGCAAAAGCTATTGTGGGAATTAATCAAAATGGAAATTCGGGCAAAGACGATTAAATTCTCCAAGAGTAAAAGAAGTGAAGTCAAAAAACGAGAGTTAACGTTCCAAACTGAATTGGAAGAACTCGACCGCAAAATTTGTAACAGCACAAATATGGACCTAGATCAAGATGTTCTTGAGGCATATGGTGCAGCTAAAGAAGGACTAAAAGAAATTTACGATTTAAGAGGCAAGGGCCTCTCAATTAATTTATACTGCATCGATGATTTGTGTCCCCGACACAGTGATAAATAACGTCCAAGGTCATCTTTTCTATTTCTTATGGAATAACAGGAAGGACAAAATTAAAAGAAAAGTTACGTATCAACCCCTTTAGAAGGCGGTATTAACTTCATCAATTTTCGAACGATGGTAAAATCTCTACGTGTTGCCTGGATACAAAGGCTGCTAACAAATTCTTATGATGCCTGGAAAGCCATTCCAAACTATTTTTTAACAAATATGGGGGCTTAGCTTTTCTTCTCAAATGTAATTTCGATTCGGCAAAATTGGACAAAAATGTACCTTTATTTTCCGGCGAGCTTTTGGACTATTTCCAGGAGTTAACCAACAATTCTCAGTATATCACCAATGACTTAATACTCTGGAATAATAAGAATATAACAGTGGACAAGAAAAGCCTGTTTTGGAAAAGTTGGTTTGACCGCGGGATTTACTTCATAGGTGATTTGTTAAATTCTGCTAGAAAATTTCTTACCCATGACGAATTCCAAAAAAGTTTGATTTTAAAGTCAGTTACCTTAATTACTTTCAGCTAATCGCTGCCATCCCTCAAGAGCTGAAGAGAAAAGATCTGGTTTCCCCAACTCCTGATTTGTTTAGTTTTCCTCTCGAATTCCAGCAGTCAAACGATAGTACATTACTCTTACCTAAAATGCGTTGCAAACACTACTATAAAATGTTCATTGAAAAAAATAACACAGAGCCAACCGCAATAAAGTCTTGGAAAAAATTATTTCCGTACTTTACTGATTGGAAACGAAGTTTCAAGGAAATATATGAGTCATCGAGAGACAACAAACTGAGACAGTTTTCCTTCAAAGTCCTCCACAGGATTATCCCAACTAGGAAAGAATTGAAGAAATACAAACTTGTCACTGCAGCTGATGACATATGCTCCTTATGTCCTTATCCTGATTCTATTGAACATACTTTTTTACACTGCACCGAAACGGTTAAATTCTACATGAAGACTTTAAGTTGGTTTAATAATTATTACAACACAAGAATACAACTTCCACTGTTTAACACATCATGTTAAACACGTTCAAAGACGTGTTTCCACCTAAATAGTCTAACCCCCTTAAGCGCAGACTATGTCTTTTAATATTACTCCAAACAAAATATCTCTATACCTGTAAAAATTTATCTAAAAGGCCTGATTTAGAAGAATTTCTATCTAAATTACATCAACAGTACAGAATCGAAAATTGTGGCTTATAAAGATATACGAGGCGAAGTGCAACAGTTTACTTTTTCTTTCTTTTTTTCTTTTCCTGTGGTTAATAGTCTTTACTTCGAAGGGAAAAATAATAGTATTGAAATAGTTGCAACCAGATAACTTCTTATTTTACTTATAATAGTGAGCTTTAGATTGGACTACGACTACGAGTTTGAGTACGAGTACGACTTCCGAATTTCAAACCAGTGACATTTCCAGAGCCCTCCTTCTTCATGTTGGTTTTAGATAGAGAGAGTAGCTCATTGGATGAAATGGGTATGTGTTGTGATAATGTGAAGCCTGCAAACTAGAATTGAAAAGTCGTACTCGTACTCAATCTCGTACTCGTAGTCCAATCTAAAGCTCCCTAATTTGTAAATCGACAGAATTGGAATCCTGTAAAAATTACATTAATTTCAGCAGTAATTTAAGCTCTATTTTAAAATTGCATATAGAAGAAGTATTGTAAGTGAAAATTCAAGTTATGCAAGTCGAAATAAGTAGAAGCAATAGCTTAAAGTTTGTAAATAATCAAAATTCGTGTTCAGATTGTGCTGCGACAGAAAATAGTAATTTATTCCATTAGTATATTGTAAAAAATATATATATATTGTAATAATGTTTGTCGCTATTTGTGTTCTTGTAATTTCTATTGTATTGTATTAAGTGACTCATTTGTCTTAATAAAAATCATTTCAAAAAAAAAACAAACAAAACTCTACACCATCTGAGATTGTCTCAGTAGTTTTCCTCAGCTTCTCAGCTGTCCGGAATCGTGAATCCTTGATTGTGGTTGGCTAATCACGCGTGGTCTAGCGGTGCTGATCTTCCCATTCGGATTTACTCTGATGCCGAGTTCAGACCATTCCAAAATTTCCACCTTGCCAACTTTTCAAGTGAAATGTAAACATTCAACACAGAATCAAACATTTACAAAATCAGACAACAAATTCTGCAAACAGTATCGCTTCAAGCGGTACTATACGTCACATACACGCGTGCGCCAGATTTGAACGGGTTTAAAATTAAAATTCAACACGATGATGATGATGACGACGACGACGATGATGATGATGATACCACTACTACTCCTAGATTTCGATGATACTACTACTACTCCTAGGTTTCGACATATTCTTAAGCTATACTTATTTCATGCCGCGCCGTCCTCACTGGCGCATAAGCTATAATGCATTTTGCCAGATCGTAGCCTCTTCCAGGCGTTCAGTTAGTTGGGGCTCAGCGCGAAAAACAGCACGCAAAAAAATTAAAAAACGGTCGTTCCGGTTTACCAGGATCTGGTATACCCTCTGATTGGTCAATTTTGGCAGATTTTATCAACACTCGAGCATTACTGACGCAGATGAGATATGCGATATGGCGGCGGTCTGAGACCTTTCAACGAGTGACACGGTGTTCAAATCTGAAGTGAAGTGCCTGCGCGAAGAACAGAAGGATTGCATGAAAATGTAGTCAATGGAAGATGACTTTGCAATCCCTCCCACCGGTTTTTCAAAGAGTTTAATCTTTCAACGTTTTTTTACGAGTAATGTCTCCAATGAATAGAGAAGCTGGCGCCGTCCTCACGATCATGTTGGCTTCATGGCATCTCTAGCTTTCGATAGTGTCCACAATAGGGTTCTCAGATCCCGCTTTCCCGCTCATATTTACCTGTTAATCCCACCATCCCACCCCATATGTCTGGAAATCCCGATCCCACCCATTTTCAAAGACGTTTTTCCGTTAATACAATTGAGCAATAATTAATACAGAAACTATACGCAAAATAGGTTCGTTTCTGCCAGCTTGCGGGTTTTGCGATGGTCAATTTTGGAGGTAGCCCTCTTTCGCTTAGTCTGTCGTGCATGATGCGAAAGCAAAGTGCAGGGATTCAGAAGCACGCGAAAAGAGGGATTGAAATACCTTATTATCCAACTCTTCTCCCTTTGCGAATCCGGAATCCCAACCCCATGAAAACACGAAATCCCACTGCCGCTCTTTCCAGATCTTGTACATTTAAAACTGCATCTTTGAAAATAGTTTCCATCTCAATTATTTGCAACTTTAAAATCTGGAGAACTGGCTAGAAAATCTGAGGATTATTTCAGCTCCAGGCTTTACCAAGACAGTACAAACACAAAAATGTTATCTTATCTATGTTATGTTATCTATGTATGTACAAGGCGAAATAAAGGTGTTGTTGTTGTTGTTGTTGTCGCTCGTAGTTTTAATTTCCGCTACCCGCCCAGTTTTGAGCTCAAATCTCCAATATCACGGCGAAAAAATGACGAATCCCGCGTCCCGCCAAACGTGCTGGGGACCTTCTAGCCTGCAGAGCAGGCGTGATTTTTTGCGTATTTTATGTGCAGAGAGGCGAAAGCAAGGCAAACGCGAGGTGAGCGCGAAGCGCAAGTGGCGCGCGAGGGGAGAAATGACCCAAATCGCACGCTGTGATTTGCTACCTGAGCGGGTAAGATGGAGCCATCTTGCCCGCTCGGCACTACCCGCCTTGTCCCGCAAGAAAAATTCAGTCCCCGAATTGGAAAGCCGTATAATAAATCATTTTATATTGGCCAAGTTTGTTCGGTCAAGATGGCTGGATATTGGCCTCGTTCTTTTTTTGGGAGTTTATGGACCTCGACTTCGTCTCTGTCCATAAACACGGAAAAGAAAGAACTTGGCCAATATCCAGTAGAATTCCGACGACTGGCGTGACAGACACTTACGTGACTGCTCACGTGCTTTCGAGATAGTTGTACGGTCAAAATGGCATCCATTTTACTTGGCTGTAGTGTAGCGCTGATTGCAGCGATCGCTGCGGTAATTTTAGAGAAAGCCAGAAAAATTCTCATAACTTCCAGTTGGTATAAACGAATTTTTGCCGCTGGTGAAGCCCAATTTGCAGAAACAACCAGAAAATTGTTCGCTCCGTTGAAAGAACAGACTTTCGCTGATTTGGGCAAACACTTGAAGATAGTGAAAGGCGATGTCTTGGAAATAGGCATCGGTTCAGGGGAGAACTTTGATTACTATCCTCCCGGCACCTCGCTTATAGCTGTTGATTGCAATCCGCACGTAGAGAACGTTCTTAAAGCAAGGCTGGAGAAAACTGCCGACAGAGTCCACTTGAAGAAGTTTGTAGTGGCTTCGGCCGCGCAACTAGATGTCGAGGACAATTCTGTTGCCGCAGTTGTTTGCACGCTTGTGCTGTGTTCCATTGATGATGATCAGACTAGGAAAACCTTACAAGAAGTGAAACGAGTTCTAAAGCCTGTGAGTAACACATCAGTTTATTTTAGAGTCGAACCTCCTTGCCGTTGTAGCTCTTTGTAGCTCGTTGTAGAGAGGTGTGGCGAGGTAGGGGCTGTAATATTCTTGCGATAAGTATGTAACAAAAATAAAATATTTTAACAAAACAGAAACCAAACAGAAACAGAGGCCAACGTACCGTTCAAGTTTCTTAACCTTCTGAAAAAAAAAAAGCGTTTTGTAAACAAACGAAGTGACTGTCATGCCCCTGGCTCCCCTCCCTCCCCGAGCTCTTGCGTTGCGTTGCCTGACCACTATTTTACGCTGTCCTCTTTTCATCCTCAGAGACCCAGGGGCAGTTAGTGGGGGCGGGAAAAATTCTAAGCGGGGGAGAAAAAATTCAGGCAAAGAAAAGTCAAGAAGGTGACAAAGAGCTGCAACTGCCCCTGGGTCTACGAGAATGTCCTCTTCTCAGACTTAGAATTAAGAAACACTTTGTCTTGCTGTCAGAAATCCAAGATTGCTCTTTACCACCGTTTTCGTTGATATGCGACTTTCGAAAACAAAACACCTGGGGAAACGTTTCCAAAATTTCCATCAATCATAAACAATTATTGGATGAGGTTTTTGTGATATCCAGAATAATCAAGGTAGAGGTAAGGGTTATCAGCCGAAGCCGAAGGCTGAGGGTTGTAACCCTTACCAAGAGTGATGTCATATATTATGTATTGCCATTTGGCCCTGTTCCTTGGATTTGCAAAAGGTTGTGAATTCTGCCAAGCCATAGTCACTCTGACTCTGTTTTTTGGAAATGTATGAAATGAGTGTTCCTGAAGGGTGGTGAGGGGGGGTTTGGGATGATGGAGTAGTCTTTGGAGTGGCTGGAGGGCACTGCTCAATTTCAGAGAATTCTATCAAAAGGTTAAAAAAGTAATTACCCTCTCTATAGCCAGGTTTCAGTTCTCAAATTTGAACGGCAAAACATTTTCACTTGGTCATTTGAGATATGTCCAGCATCAGAAGCATCACAAAGGTGTCCTCATTGGTAAAGAGTCACCAATACACATGGTTTTATGTTAAATATGAAAATGTTAAATAACCCTGCCAAATATGAAGAGCTAATTAAACAATGCCTGCATTCAATCCTGGACATAATTGGGTCATTCCTAACTATAGTGGGTAAACATTTTAACTATCAATTTATACAGAACTGATTTGGCACTCGTAGATGTCATGTTTTCCAAAGTCAAAATGGCAACATATGTGCTTCAATTTTCTTTTCTGTTTTGTTTCAGGGTGGAAGGTTTTATTTTCTTGAACATGTAGCAGGTTAGTGAATTCAGAATATTAATTTTTTTTTTCCAGTTTTATGTGGGTAACATGATTTGGAAAGAATCAGTCATGTGGGGTGCATTCCTTTGGGGTGATCATGATCTCAGGATCAGTGATCCAAGATCTGTCTGGATCATGGTGCATCAAAAGAACCAGTGAATCCACTGCTAGAGTGGATTTGTCAGCTCTTTTGATGCAGCATGATCCAGACAGATCTTGGATCACTGATCCTGAGATCTAGATCACCAGATCACCTTAAAGGAATGCACCCTTGGTTTACCTTGCTGCGGAACAAAGGCAGGTTTTTCACGAACTAAGTTCATGCAAAAAAAAAAACAAAATGGCGAAATTATACATATAAACATCACATGTAGAATCTTGTTGATGCCATTTTTAGAACATCTCTTTCATTCAGGATCAAAACGAAAAAAATTAAAAACAAAACCTTCAAGAAATAAATATTGAAATTGCCTTGGTACAACAACAACAACACACACAAACAAAAATAGAAAAACTCGTAATTACAAAAACATAATTGATAGTACATAATAGCTATTAAAGAGTTAACAGAAAAGGATCCTCTGAAGGTACAGATATCAGCTACTGTGACTAGGGAAAATTGTGATATTGTGATAGAGTGACTCTAGTTACCGTAATTTACTTCTCTGTATGTTGTTTTACTTGTCGACTGCATGCACTCATGCAAGAAAAAAAAAGAAAAAATGTTGCACTTCAAATTAAATGAGACTTCCTAAAAAATTGAAATGTCCAGCAAAAAAAAACAGTCGTTCACAATTGCAGAAATTAGTTTCCGCACCCTAACCATGAGGCCACCGTGTCTCCCTCAGTGTCTATAACCCAGGTCAAATTGGTGAGAAGTCAGCACTACCCTCTGCGCCACCCCTGTTCCCCAATCCAGAGGTGTTTTAACACTCATTAGTAATGTGGGTTTTGAGGCAATGTTTCTTTTCCGTTATTTCTGATAGGAAAGCCATGGACTCTTCTATACCTTGTTCAGCAACTTGTATCAAAGTCACTCATTTGGCCCACCATATTCAATGAATGTCGCTGTGATCAAGAAACTCTGTCTTGCATAGAAGACACAGGCTTTAAAATGGTACAGGCTGAGAAGATATGGTTGGACTGGACCCCAGATATGTTTGCTGGCTTTACTGCTACGACAGTTTTGTTAACAAAAGTTACATTGTGTTTCATAAAGTCAGTACTCCTTGGGTTTGCAGAAAAGGGAGAAGATACTGAAAAGAAAAAGGCATTATGACTTTTGATGTTGATAGTTATGTCATTTTGTAAAGGGGCTCATATCTCGGGGCATTTAAATATGCTTAGGTTTCTTACTGTGTTTTTAGAGACTTGAGGTGTCAGATTTTTAGATTTGAGGAATCAATTAGTTTTCTTTATGTGCGATTATGAAGTAGATCAGGCAATTGTCAGGGAGAAATATTCTCCAAGGTCAGATCATTTGCTAGTTGCTCGCATTTTCGCTCGTCCCTCCAGGGAAAAATACTACACAACTCGAAAATGTTATCCCAGCGTATTGCATGTCAAACTAGTGAATAAGTGTTATGTATCATATAGTTTCTTACAGAGTATGTTATTAATTTTGTGAGCATAATGAGTCAATCATTCAACCAATCAATCAATTGATTTATTTAGCAATAACTTATCAGGCAAATACGTATAATAATATAAGCTATATTTAAGTTCAAGTCAACATTGCAAAGATAGCACAATAATTATAACATATTGCAGCTTACTTGCATGATTTTTCATCAATTAAATTCAATTTTAATTTAAACTCTGACAAACATTAATTTATATAAAAAAATATACAAATTACATAAAAAAATAAATAAAACTAATGAAATATTTACACTTGTGATTAAGAAATAAAGTTTTAAGAAAAAGAGATAGAAGGAAAACAAACAGCTTTAGCACAAGGTTGACTGTGAGGAGTTTGGGACAGCTAAATAGCTCATGAGACTGATCGAGTTGGTGCCCCAAAGTAACTAAATTTAGCAGAGGGAATACAGTGTTAAATAAACAATTTATTTTAATAGTATTTCTTAAGATTATAACTACCACAAAAATAAATAATTACATATCAACTTAAGAACTAGTAACATTATTATAACCGCCCAAATAATTTTTTTAAGTTTACGAAAACTAGAAAGTGGAGTTATCTGCTTGATAGTAAGTGGTAGTGAGTTCCAGAGGTTGAAACCAGTGTAATGAAGACAGTGAATACCATATTGGGTAGTTCGAACTGATTTTATAAATAAACTTTTTCATTCAGTGACTGACGTGCAGAATACTCATGTATAGAAGATATCGGTGGGCAAAAATCCAAAAAACATGAAGGAATTAGCTTAAGAAACCACTGATAAACACAAGAAAGGATTTCATCAGTGTTAACCGATTTTCATCAGTGTTAACGGTTAAAAAAAGACCTATTAGGCCCCGTCCACACAACACCAGAAGAATTTGAAAACAGAGGTTTCACTCTGAAAACGCATCAAATATTTTCCGTCCACACTGCGCTGACGCAACAACCACTGGTCAGGTTGGATTTGTGTTTGAGGAAAACTCGGTCTGGGAAATCACGTGATTATCGTGACGTCATCGTTTTCGAAAAGCTCCGTTTTCAAAATGTTTTCCGTCCACACGAAAACGAAAAGCCGACGTTTTATTCCGGAGTTTGAAGAGTGTTTTCGAAAGCTCGTTTTCGTGACGGATTAGTGTGGACGGTAGGTCAAACCACAGAACTATGAATAAAACTGCGTTTCAATTTCGTCGTCGCAGTGTGGACGCTGCCTTATACTGACTTGCCAGGAGCCCATCACCTGGACTTGCTTATTTTTGATCACCCCTCTTTGCCGTTGAGAGAGGTCCACGAGTAGGGCCACAAAGGAGGGACAGTTGCAGAAAACAGATCAGGAAAAAGGCAGGAAAAAAATTCTCCAAGGTCACTGAGATCATTTACCGTCGTTTCTCGCATTTTCCCCCTCACAACTTCAGGTAGTAGGCATTAAAATTCAACACAAAAGTTCCCTTCAAGACAAAACCGTGCGAAAAAGATATAAGCACGTTTTTTCCCCTCCTTGGTCGGTCCGCATTGGAAAAAACTTTTCCCTCAGTCTTGAGTATGGTCCTACTTAGACTTCGGGTATAGTTTTTCTAAAATACGGACCCTGGTATGAATCTCCCGGCCGGCAAATAACAGATATTTTAGCCTGCTTGCAGCCGGTTTTTTCTCTAAGGGTCACTTAGACGCCCGGGCTTAGACGA
Source organism: Platygyra sinensis (assembly GCA_019787425.1). Classification (NCBI taxonomy): domain Eukaryota; kingdom Metazoa; phylum Cnidaria; class Anthozoa; order Scleractinia; family Merulinidae; genus Platygyra; species Platygyra sinensis. The sequence goes on from JAHPZR010008074.1 coordinate 52,721, forward strand.
GTGTTTAGTCATCGCGAACGCAAAAGAGCGGTATGGCAGTATGGCCGAGTAGGAAAGAAGGCGAGACGAGAAAAAAACCTTTCTTCTCGTGCGTACCGCGCCCATGTCTTCCCATAATCCCTGCTGAAATTTCGAGAGACAAACAGACTGCCAGCAGTCTACAGACATTTATTTCAGAGTGATAAAAGGTCAAGAGAATATTGCATTGTTTATAGATCGCTGATGGCTTAGTAGTATAATGGTGGCTGCATTGTCAAACTGACAGTGAGCAAAATTCCAACTTTTGGTGTGACAGACTCACAAGAAAGTTTATTCATGTCATTTCGAGCCAGTCGCGCGAGCAAAATGGCATTCACTTTACTTGTCTGTAGCGTAGGGTTGGTTGCAGCGATCGTTGTAGTAATTTTGGAGAAACTAGAAAAATTCTCAGCTTCCAACTTGTACAAATGACGTTTTGCGGTGGTGAAGCCCAATTTGCAGAGGCAACCGGGAAAGTGTTCTCTTCTTTGAAAGAAGAGATTTTCACTGATTTTAGCAAACACAATGCCACTGTTTTTTCCGTGGCCATGTTTTGGAAATAGGTATAATAATCAACTCTCTCCCCTGAACTGATGCCTATTTCCAAAACACGGCGACACCTCACTTATAGCTGTTGAGTGTAATACGCACGTAGAGGACCTTCTTAAAGCAAGGCTGGAGATAATTGCCGACAGAGTCCACTTGAAGAAGTTTGTTGTGGCTTCGGCCGCGCGACTTGATGTCTAGGACATGAATTCTGCTGCAGCAGCTGTTTGCACGTTATTGGTGTGTTCCACTGATAACGATCAAACATGAAAAACCTTACTAGAAGTCACTTGAAACGAGTTGTAAAGCCTGTGAGTAATACATTCGTTAATTTTCTTTGCTGTTGTGGAGAGGTGGCCGTTAAAGGCGAGGTGGAACTGTAACATGACACCTGCCATTTTTCGGTGCAATATCTGTCTTTAAAAAATATTGTAGCATATAACTAAGTATGTAATGCAAACAATATGTATTAAAACAGAAATCAAACAGAAATAGAAGCCAAAGTAGCGTTCCATATTCGTCACCTTCTAAAAAGAAGAAAGGGTTTTGGTTACATTGTTCGTCAGTGACGTTGAGGGGGGGGGGAGGGGGGGGGAATGTGAAGGCTGTTTAGATGTCGCTTAACATGGCCTTTCTGCCAAATATCTCGGTCACGTTTCAAGCAACGCTAAATCCCTTTGCTCATCTCATTAACCAATGTTGGGCGATTTTGTAGAAGTGTTTGGGTGATTTTGGGCCAATTTGAGAAGGAGATATTTTTTTTAAAGGATAAGTTAAATTGAGGAAAATATGAAATGTTGAAGATTTGATGGATTTGGAAAATTGATGGACACCAAACAGTCCCCTACCAACCTGGGCTCTCTTTTTGGGGGTCACTGACTGTCTATAGTAGTGTTCCCGACCCATCTTAATCTTAACAATTCCCCTTTTAAAGCTACTTGAAATTTCACTCCTTTTCATGAGACTTTTTGGCAGTCCTTGCGCGTTGCCGTCGTGGAGAAGTGGCCGTTAGTGGAGCTTTGACTGTATCGTATCGATAAAACTGTATGTGAGGGGTATCGAATGGTCCTTTGTTCTAGCATAGCTAAATCTCAGCTTGAGCTATCCTAGAGCCAGGGTAACCCTACCTGCTTTGTAAACATGCCCCTAACAACAAACTGAGAAATGTGAGAGTGCTAGGATAACAGTCTTACTAGGGTAATCCTAGCACTATGGTTACCCTACCTCCTAATATTACAATAAACAGAGGCTAGCCTGACATTGTGAATGGCTGACCACGAGAAGAAGTTAAAACTTCCAACACTTTGAAGTGTTGTGACATAAAAAATATGTTTTTTTAATTACACAATTCTTAAGAAATGTAAACCACGTGACATATATTTAATCTGACAAGCATTTCGAGCTTCAGTCTTCATGATCGCGGCGAACTGCGTTTGCCACTGATTGACTGAAAAAGTGGAAAAGATTAAGCGCAGTGAAGCTTCATTTAGAGGCTTTCAAGATATAACCAATTGCCCAGTGCAGCCATACAGCTCTGACAAGCTCTATAAATGTCGAATATTACTCTTCCCAGTAGACCGCGACACCCACCAATATTTTTTGCCGCCTTCAGAGTAACGTTTTTGATGCCGCGAGTTTGTTTCAAACCCGATCACGAGGCACATTGATGTGCACCACGTGAGGACAATTTTCTCGTGTTTTCGTATTACGTGATGTTCCTTCACAACATGTTTATCTTCAAGAGGAGAGCTTACCGTGGTATTTGTCTTCCATAGAACTGTCTGCATGGCTGCTGTTTATCAACTGAAGATAAAATATGGTCAACACAAATTCGGAGTGTTTTTTTAGACGCAAAACGCCCGATGAATCAAGGAAATATGTTTCCAGAAACATTTATGATATAGCACGGGCATATTTTCCCAACTTTTCTTAGTCTTGCCATACGGGAAAGTGATTGTTTCCAGCGTCAACTTTTGTCTCCAAGATGCAAATTATGCTTCCGCTACACGACAGAGAATTTTAAAAACAAAAATTCGAGCATGCGAGCGACCGACGTCTCTCGCCTTTTCCCCTTCCCTTCGTGCTTTGCGCGCGCTCTTGCTCCTCGAAAAAAAGAGAGACGTCTGGAAACTGAAACGTTTAGTAACGATTCCAGTGTAAGTTTATTGATGAGATGATGTTAGTTATGTTGGATAACCTGCGAAGTTCTTAGTGAAGTGTGGCAGCCATTCGGCATGCCTTGCCTACACTACATATAATCTTAAGATTATATCACCAAGCACCGCACTAACCTCAAACACCCTCGTAAGACTTAAGGCGGGGAAGACCGTGTGGATGCTACAGCGAATTGAAGGCCTGGACATAGCGGATCCTGAATGCCAAATATTTGCGTGTTTGATGTCTGCCTACCTGAAAAAAGCAAAATTTAAGTACTTTCCTTTCCGCTTTGGAAAGAAAGAAACATCACGTCTGTTTAAATGGGATTCTGAGTTTGTTGTATACGTTGAGTCACATGCCATATTCATCAGTAACTAATAAAATATCGTTCGGCTCTTGGCAGGGTCTTGTTATCAAGTAATACACAAACAAAAGATTACCTAGGCGACATTGCGTATAAAATGCTGTCGTTAAACCTCCCAACTCAAATATCTTTTCCGATCTGAGGAGATCGTGTCACGAGCCGTTGGTCAAAACCCACTAACTCCCTCAGGAAACAACCTGAATTTCGAGTTGCAAGAGTTGGGACGGGTATAACAAAACACTTATATTTTGTTTCCTCTCGACCGTCAACGTTCCCCTCAGCTTTGCCTTGGGCAGATTGAGGGTCTTGGAGAAACAAAACTTTTTGGCCAGTCATTTAACATGTTAAATGCTTATTGCTTTGGTCAGTTATCATTTAATTAGGGAGCAATGCTGTTTTGCTCTGACAATTCTCACTGCAATTAGCGATTCGCTCTTTATAATTAGCAGTGCTGACGTAAGTAGTTCTCGTAACAATCAAGTCAGTTAAAATAACTTGATTGCTGCAATTGCAATTTAATTTACAGAATTAAAAGGTTGTACGCGTTGGACGGTATATTTTCTGCTTTAGCGCTTTATCATGTTTGATGACCGAGTCTTAAAAAGCTTCCGTCTATGTTCTGGGTCGAATAAATTTGCCTGGTGTGAAAAATAGCAGAGAAATTTATTTAAGTGATTTGTCCAGTAATTTGTAATTTGCCCTATAATTACATCCTTATCTATTAGCACAATCAACGTCAATGCTTAATTAATTCCACTAATCACTATGGTATTAATTTTAAGCGCCATTAATTGTTAGATATTGATTTCAACTAATATGCGATGACAACAAAATGATAATTGCCATAAGGCGTGGTCTTTTAATTAGCATCCAATCAAGAAATAAAATTGTTTGTCACAAGGCGTATTTTTCTTGTAGCCGTTGCTTTTATCTCATTCATTTTCCACGGAGCATAGCCCAGATCACTACACGAAAAAATCAGTTCAGAAAAACTGAGCAGAATCGAATAGTTACGCTCTGAAACAAACATCTATTTTACACTTTTTCAAGAAGCAGAAAGTGATAACGTCACTCATTTTTGACCCAGAACCACGGCTCGGAACTCATCGCAGATTTAAAGGTAAGCGCTGTTACAAAATGACTACCCATTTCATATTTAGATGGATAATACATGTAGTTTGGAAGGAAAAGGGTAATTGCTTGAATTTATACACTGCGAATTAGATCATTTCAATTTAAAATTGAATCGCATTTCATTATTTCTGCTTACATTTACTTCGCTTGGCTTTCAGCATTGCATGCTCTAATACATATTTTCAATTCTATAGCCGAGTTCTCTGTTATCTTGTCTTGAATTCGTCTAAGCTCTGATCGCCTTTTCTCGTCAACTTGAACGTTGCTAGTTCTGGCAGTTACGCTGATGATAGCCAGTCATAATTTCCTAAGCTCAGCCTTTTTCACTCGAGTGGGGTGGGGACTTATCTTAATCTGCAAAAAGTAAACAAACACATCATAAACAACTCAATAGCTCTTTTCACGATGAAGCAACGGAATATTTGCCTGCATTGAAATCGACAGCGAATAATCCAATTGTTAAATACACGTTCTCACGAAACGTTGGGAAACTCGAAAAAACTAGTACATCTGCCCCCGAAGCTTCGCCCTCAGCAAATATTTGTTTTAAGAACGTCAAATTTCCGCTGAACAACTATCAGCCGATGGTTCCTGGACAAAAACACTCTATTGTTTAGTTAGAGTGCACTGGCCGAAGGTCGTGTACGAAATTGCGACGTTTTACTCTTAGTAACAATGCTCTGAAGGAACATTGTCGAGGAACTATCGGTCTGATAGTTGCCCCTTGGAAATTCAAGTTTTCGAGGGGCAACTATCAGCCGATAGTTCCTCGAAAGGAACATTCTATCGTTCAACTATTGAAGTATAGTTGACGAGGGCACAGGCCGAGTCAACTATCACGCATGTATAGAAATCGTGACCGAGTAATCTATTAGTTTTAGTACAAATCTACTAGCCGTCCAAAACTTTATGTAAACCCTCTTCACAGACACTGGGGGTACAGTGCTACAATATTCACTATCTATCACAGAGTAGACAATGAATAGTGTAGCCAATCAGAGAACGGCACTCGTGGTAGAATGCTAGCAAATTATACTAAAACTCCATAGAATGACGCAAAATGTTGTCTGTTTCGTATTGAATTAAACCCACAAAAGATAGTTTTCCATTGTTTCTAACTGTCGCCTTTGTATTTCTAGATACCGGATTTTCGTGACGTGACCCGTTTGACCAGCTGCAGTGATGTTTGTGGTTCCCAGTACTGTCCAACTTCTGCTCACCGTTGTGCTCTTTGTGTTAGGTGTGTGTGGAAACCTCATGATTCCCTTTCTTTCATGCCGCACAACTCTCAGGTGTCCTCACACAACAGTTTTGACAGTGCTCGACATCACAGCTACGCTGATTGGTCCTGGGCTCATGCTTGTTACACTCACTACAGGCCCAACCTGGTTGGAACATAACCAGTCACTCTGCCAGGCCCTTAGCGTTCTAAGCTCCTGTGTACAAATCAGTTGCTTTATGGTTTTCTTCTTGCTTGCGTTGTTTTGTCAAAAAGTGCATTATAGTGTTCATCGTGATGAAAGACGTCGTGTCATGAGAAGGGAATTTGCTTTTCTTGTTGTGTGTTTGTTAATAGGACTGTTTTGGGGCGTTATTCCTCTCTTCGGGTGGGGTTCTTACCAAGGCCTTCCCATGTTACATTCTTGCTTGTTTGCAAGCCGTTTTCATTCGATCTCTAATTATTCCCTCTTTTATCTTGGGTTCTCCTTTGTTGCTCTGTTAATCACCGCCTTACTCGCTCTAAGGGCCAAAAACCTCCCCCGGCTTACTCGGTGCAGTTCTTCTGGAAACGACATGAATCGGAAATGAAGATCAACGACCCGGAATTAACAACAGTCGGTTCGTCTAACAGTCTAAGTGCGTCTGTTTATGGGTCAGGAATGGGCTGTTTTCAATCCAAGCAACAGTCCTCCAGATCAAGCATGTCTTCTCACAGGCGGACTGATATTTTGTCTCTCGGTGGCAGTCCAGTGCTGTCCAGGAAATCTTCTCGGCAGGTTCGCGAGCTTGACAACAGTATACTGGAAATTCTTTTCAGTAATATCCAACAGCGAAACAATCAAGGCTTTACTCATTCAGCCAACGCAAGTGACAGAAACCCAGGAGAGGATACAACCAGCCTAAAGACAGAAGCGTCTGTTTCTTCTGCAACCTCGGGACTGAAAGGTTCCAACAGAAGTTCTCAGTCAAGCGCTCATTCCGCTATCCTGCGGGATATCCCGCGTGATCCTTTTGTAATTTCCTCGAGGATTCCAAACAAATTCCCACTCCTTCTAGCGAGGAAGAATCATTTTCAGAGCATGCAAGCACTGCCTCAGTTGAGTCAGTTCCAACAGCAGCGTTCCCTGTCACATTTGTTGTTGCTGAGATGTTGCGTGACCGCAATTTGTTGGCTTCCGCTTTATACCATAGTTGCGCTGCAGCTCTCTGCAGCTCATTTCCCACAAGAATTGCCTGTCTTCTCTCATTGGTTGGTTTTCATTCAATCTTCGATCGCTCCACTGTTTCCTTTGTTTGACGCGGGTTACAGGCAGTCACTGAGGCAAGCAGCGTTCTCTGCTTTTAAAGCATGCGCACGTGGAAACAAGGTCGACTTACAGAAGGCACGTGATGTGGAATATAAGATCGAACAAACCCAGCAAGTTCGCTTGTGTGGCGTGACGCCTATTGAGAAACAAACTCTGAACAAAATTTGACTGAAAGCTTCACGGATACTTTAAAAAAAATAATATTAACAGTTCTGAGTGGCAAAGTATCTTGCTAGGTTTCTGCAGGATTCCATTGCCTTTCAATCCTCTTGTTACTCTGAATAATACCTTAAAGGGAAACAGGCTTTGTTCAAGCAACTGTCATGAACTGTTGTGTCGATATGGCACCCCTACGCCAAAGATACCACGACCCTATTTATTTTAGAGATGTTTACCCTTTTTTAAGTGAATTATAGTTATCACAGCATCAATCACGGGAATCCTAAGTTACTTAAGGCGGGGGTACACCCGAAAGCCGTATTTTGGCTGGGTTTTATGTTTTTAATGCAAATTAATATCTCGTTTACGTTTCAAGCAATCAAGAATCTCTATGCTCATTTCACATATCTATGTTTTGGGTCTTTTTGTAAATTTTTTGGTGATTTTTAGGTATATTTGGAGATAAATAGTTTTTCTCAAAGGATTAGTAAAATTTATGGAAATAGGAAATTTGGAAGATTTGGTGTTGTTTTAAAATTAGAGTTTGAAGTTAGAAATAGGTAGATACACTCCAAACAGTTGCCCAACAACCTGGGGTGCCATTGTGCGGTCGGGCAACTGTCTGGTGGTGTTCCAAAACCCTTTTTTTTCCCTTTCAACCTCTCTTTAAACTTACCAAAATTTCACTTAAATTCGGGTTTACCCCCGCCTTAAGTTCTTCGCATGAACGTCGTTGTATGATAAATTTGTGAAACGCATAATATCATTTAAGAGTTTGTATGGGAGTGTAACGAACGTATTTAGCAGCAAGAAATACAGGAAAGAAATACAATAAAAGACTGGCGACGATTCTAGCTCATTTTACTTTTTATGTCATTCATGGGCTGCGAGTCACTAAAAATTTATAGAGAGGGACATTGCCATTTTTAACTGGAGATCAGCAGAAACAGCGTTTTTCTCATAAAAAAAAAAAAACACTCCCGGATTGCCGATTTGGGGGGTGGGGGGGGAGGAGGGGGAGCGGGGGAAACCCAAATTGATCTTTTATAACCCTACGTTCTGATACCAAATTTCCCCAAGGAAGATTTATTTCAATACCACGGGTATTGGAGAGATAATTCAACTGCTTTGCTATGATTGTGGCATTGCAGTTAACTGAGCTCGCAATTTATTTATAATAAACTTTTGTAGTATTTACTTATTCATTTATTTACTTGCCCACAAAAAGTTTGGTTGAGACTACTAGAGGTGCTGGCTTATCATACCTACATTGTAGTTACGATAAGAAGCCCTAGCTTTCAAAATATAATTTTTTGCCCTTTTTCAATAAGTAAGACTCATTTGAAATGGCCGCACCATTAACATTACACAATGATTCGAGATCGTTCCAAATCTGATTCTTTTAGTCCAGTCCGAGAGTTTTCCTCTACTCTCCCCAGGTTTCCGTGGTCATGCAAATCAAGATGGCGACGATAATGACTTCGTATGTAACCTCGATTCCCCGAGATACGTTCGACGCAATTACGGCAGTCGACAGTCCAAAGGTTCGAAAGTGCACTGAGAGGACACTGAGAGAGTACAAGGGAAAATTAGGTAAGTACAAAAAAAAAAGAGTTTTATCATGGGAAAAACTGCTTAGAAAACTCTTAAAAACGCCGGGAAACACGATAAAGATGAATCGAATGAAATAACTTTAATGAATAATGACAGAATTTAGAACTGATCACAGAACTGATCTGCCCAAGGACTTTGATCTGCTTATATTAGCCGACTGCTACCAGCGGATTAGCTCACAATCGTATTTATTTTCTAACTTCAGTTGAAATGAAGTGTCTAAAGTGTTGAGGCAAAGTACATGTATACACGTGTAAGCAAAATTCTTCTGACCTGAAGGTGAAAATAACAGCACTTATTTATCGCGCGTGACCTTCACAGCGACTTGGCGTACTTCGATCATCATCTTCGCCTCTTTACCGAAAGCTCCAGTATTGACAGTTACGCAAAAAGTTACTCCAAGCATTCTAAACTCGAGAAATATAAAACATCTGGTGTTGGAATACTGCCGAGGTGACCCGATTAGAACAATCGAATAGAACAATGATCGACAATCGGCGAGTGAGACACAGACAATGCTTCTAAATCTTGTTCTTATTGTAATAAACATTTGGCCACGTGCTGCCAGCGGGGCTACTACTTCTTTATATTAATCCACGAAAAATCTAAAATCGTAAGCTTACAAGCTTACATTTTCAGCCAATCCACTCGAAAATATTATCATTTTGTAAGAGCATCCAGATGGGCCCCAGCGTGGCATCTCCACACAAAAATTAAATTTGGGTAAAACATTTCTCTGCATTTTTTAACAATCATGTATTTATTATAAATGAGTTTATAAGAGGGTCAATCATGAATGATATTTAATATTTTTATTATTTTTTATTTGACTTGTTTTATTTCTAAAAAAATAAATAGATAAAATAATTTCTTATGTGGAAGTCTCTGTGTCTTTAGGAGCTGCGTCACGGTTAAACGGTTTAAAAAATCCAGCCTAAATGTTTCAATTTCGTTGTTAGTAATCCATGTCAATCTTCTCCATCCTTAACCATCCTTGTTCCCTTATGGTATATTATTATCTCTTTAGTGTTTTCCTATCTTTCTAAAGTATTATTTTCAGGTTTCCTTCAATTTCAAGGTAATTTTGTCGCTGGTCAAAATAACTCAAAATACCGTGACATAGCCCCTTTAAACTAGGATATATGAATGAGAGTTTTTAACACCTCAAAATTTATCAGAAATCTGCCTCATCAATGCCATGGTCAGTGAATTTTTAGATAAATTGTACCTAGTGTCAATTATGCATGCTGTCAGTCAGAGATTGTCGCAGAATTTTTTGAGGAGTCATATTTAAACCTCTTGAGAGTGTACATTTTTAAATTTGTACACAATGTAGAAATGCCTAGTAATTGAGTTTTAGCTTTGAGCTTGACACAGGTAGCAGGCAGCAGCCCAACTACTTACCATGAGCAGTAGTTACATTGTATGTGAGACCACAGCTGACTGAAATTTTGAGTTGTATGGGAATTGCTACCTAATCGTAGATATCTTAACCCAAAAACCTTTACCCATTGATCTGAAACATTTTTCAAGCCCAGTACTTGAAGCCATGTTGCAGAGAAATAACCACTATCAGGAAATTGGCATACAAAATAACTCCACAGACAATTCATTTCCTTGTGAGACATTGTTTAGCCATTGACTAGAGAAACCACGGTTCAGTCACATTCCAATAATGAATTTTAAACATTGTTTAGCAGTTATTCATCGAGACAATGTCTATTGAACTGCAGCTCAGCCCTAAACAGTGGTTAACAGAGAATTCATTTAAATAATTTGCCCAAAGGTTCTAGTTACTTTCTTTTACTTTCATGTAGGCATATATTTTGTAACAGTAAATGATCCCTAGTCCTGGTTTTGTGTTTTTTTCCTTATGTGATTTTTCTTTTTTTTGCTAACCATATAGTCATGTAACTTACCTTAGGTAAATTGGCCTCTTGACCTTACCTCTTAAGTTATTTTAGGAGGTCACTACCTGTCTCTATTGTAATTTAATTGTTAAATTAATCCATGTAAAATTTAAATGGGGTAAATAAAGTTGTTGCTGCATGTTGTTTTCAGGCAAGAATGTCACCACCCCAGCCACTTCTCCCCACCCCCCCAATTCCTCCTTCTGTATGCCTATGACTCGAAGGGCCTGCTTTGCAATTGCTTGCAGGCTAGTTGGGTGGGGAGAGTGGAGAGAGTGGAGGGGAGTCCGATGAAAGTCCCTTGACTGGGAACAGTAACCTGAAAGGTTTTTGTTATTCATCCACTAGGCTACAATGATAATGACTAAATGTGTTTCCATTTTTCTTATTCCTGGCAGAGGATGTATTCAAGTAAGTTAGCAGTTGTTGAAGTGAGTGATGGTTTCCTGTCCTGTCAGGCAGTAGAAGATGTGAAATCAGGTTCATTCCTAACCGATCTTTGGGGTCCTGTGTTAGATTTGCCAACTGCTTATACAGTTCAAGTCGAGAAAAACAAGCATGTATGTCCTCAAGGGGTACTGGTGTGTTTCAATCATTCTTGTCAACCTAACTCAAAGTTTATCTACGAAAGCCGCAAAATCTCATACCCATCCCTAGATGCGGACCATGAGGTCTTCTGGTACATGGTGGCCACTCGTGATATCAAGAAAGGAGAAGATGTCACCTATGATTACAATGCTACAGAATACGACATGGCTGAACATTTCCAGTGTAACTGTGCTGCAGAAACGTGCTTGGGCAAAATTAAAGGTTTCAAATATTTGTCGCTGGAACAGCAAAAAGAGAGGGCAAGTGATCTATCTCCTGCTATAAAAGAGCTTTGGAATGAAAATCATGACAAAATTTAATTTTTCTCCTCAAAGTCAGCTTAGGGTCCAAATGTACCTGGGTTCTTTATTATTTTGGAAAAACATGACAGTTATCATATGATATGATAATTTTATTTATACACAGTATTTCTATAAGTCTATTTAAAGTTTGTAAATTAATTTAATTTGTCTTAGGGCGTCATGTGTTCTTTTTGTAATTATTTTTTTAAGGTACTGGTACTTTAATTTTTTTAAGAAATGCTCCTAACAGCGCTTCATTATACTTCTGCATAATAAGTTGTGAAACATGAGGGACATGTCATTATTTTTCAGTGGGGGAAAGGGACGTAGTGAAATTGTTTTGGGCATTAATATTTTTCCTCCCCCTTGGGTGGGGGGCAATAGCTTCTACAATAATTTTTTTTAACATCAAAAATATGACATGAATAGCAGAAAGTGCGTGCTCAATTTTTTTCCTTTGCTCCCCTTACACTCATTTTTTTCAGCAGTTTTTGCAATGCAGAAATTTAAGAGATAAGCTAAGATAACTTTATTTATACATGATTTTTCCATCAGTTAATTAAGTTACTAAATTTGAAATTGTTTTTGGAAATTGTCCAGTGCCCCACCCTAAAAAAATAATGGTCCGTCCCTAAGGTAGATTGTCTATTTTACATGTTATACTACACCACCGTCCCCCCCCCCCAAAAAAAAAAAAATTAAATAAATAAAAATAAAACCTATGCCACAAGATTCTTTTGTTTGACTTTTGATATTAACGTTGTGCCAAGTTGTCTGATTAAAATCTCAGTTCTTTTAGTTGTTCTCTCCAGTAATGGCAAACTAAACTGTCACTGATGTAAAATGGCCGTGGGAACGAGGTTGATGTCTGAAACGATAACATCAGGTCATTAGGATTCATAGCATTTTCATGGTGTACCAGGCGCGCTACGCTGAGAAACTGGAGAAGGCATGTACTAA